>JAQZBX010069196.1:0-15621 GCA_029593785.1 Cabassous unicinctus | reverse complement strand
AGGTAGTTTAATGGAAAAAGGATAGTATTTTCCACAAATAGTGTTGGAACAATTCAATATTTATATGTAAAACAAAACACACACACATCCTTGACTCTTATTTCACACTCTATATGCAAAAATTAATTGAAAATGTAAAAAGTAAAACTATAAAATTTATAGAACAAAACATAGAAGAAAATCTTCATGACTTTGGATTAGCCAATAACTTCTCAGATGGGACATAAAAACAGAACTTTTTAAAAATGATGAATAAGGTTTCTTCAAACCAGAAACTTTTGTTTCTCAAAGAGGCATTCTTAAGGAAATTTTTTAAAAAACACACCACATGCTGGGAGAAAATATTTGCAAATTATATATCTGTTAAAGCTCTGGTATCTAGAATATATGATGAATTCTTGCAACTCAATATTAAGAAGGCAAACAACTCAATAAATCAATGGGCAAAATGTTTGAACAGATACTTCACCAAAGAAAATGTAAGACTGACCAATTAGCATGTGAAAAGATGCTCAACATCATTAGCGATTAGAGGTGTGAAAATTAAAATTATAATGAGGTATCGTTATGTCTCCACGAGAATAGCTAATAGTAAAAGTTTGAGTATACAAAGTGCTGGCAGGACTGCAGAGGAACTGGAGATCTCACACATTGCCACTGGGAATGCAAAATGGTGCAACCACTTTGGGAAGTACTTTGGCCATTTCTTATGAAGTTAAACATGCAGTTTTCACGCGACCTGGCAATCCTCCTCTTTGGTATTTGTCTACCAGTCATTCTCAACTGGGAGTAATCCCCCAGGGGACTTTTGGCAAGATCTGGAGGCACTTTTGGTTGTGAGAACTGGAGTGCTCCTGGTTTCTAGCCGGCGGAGGCCAGGGATGCTGTTAGCCTTCAACAGTGTAGACAACAGCCCCCCACAAAAAAGAATTTTGAGGAACAAAACATCAATAGTACCAAGTTTGACAAACCCTGGTCTATGCAAAATCTTGTATATGGACCTTTACAGAACTTTACACATAACAAAACCTATCTTACTTTCCTGAGGTTGCCATAAAAAAGTCCCATAAAGTAGGTGACTTAAAACAGCAGAAATAAGTCTGAAATCCCCGTGGAAACTGCAGGAGAGACCCCTTCCTTGCCTCTTGGAGTTCCTGGCGCTTTGCTGGCAATCCTTGGCGTTCCGTGACTTGGGGCAGCTCCACTCCAGCCGCTACCCATGTTGTCACACTGGCACCCTCTCCCTGTGTCTGTCTGTCTCTCTTCTTCCCTTCTTATAAAGACAGCTATAATGGACTAAGGGTCCACCCTACTCCAGTATAACCTCATTTTAGCCAATTCCATCTGCAATGACTCTATCTCCAAATAAGGTCAAATCCGCAGGAATTAGGACTAAAACATGTCTTTTTGCAGGACACGATTCAACCCATAATACCCCACAAAACTGAAAACAACCTAAATAAATGTGCAGGAGCAGATGAATGGTGTAGTAGACTGAATGATGTCTAAATCCTAATCCCTAGGACCTGCAAATGCTACCTTATAAGGTAAAAGGAATTCTGAAGATGAAGGATCTCGAGATGGGCATCATCGTGGGCTATCTGGGCATCCCCAACATAATTACAACCGTTCTTACAGGTGAGGTGCAAGAGGTGTCAGAATCAGAAGACACTGAGTTGAGATGGCAAAGCAGTCAGAGTGATGCCTATGGTGGAGAAGGTGCCACAAGCCAGGGAACAGAGGTGGCCCCTAGAAGCTGAAAACGGAAGGAAACAGAAAGAACCAGCCCCGATGACACCTTGAAACTGATTTTGGTCTTCTGACTTCCAAAAACTGTAAGAGAATAAGTGTGTTGTTTTAAGCCACTAATTTTGCGGCAATAGGAATTTAATACAAATGGATTTTAAAAATTGTGGCATATCCATACAATAGACTACTATTCAGCAATAGAAAGAATAAACTACTTATATATGCAACACGAATAAATTCCAAAAGCACAGTACTAATTTGGGGAGGGGGCAGACAAGGATGAATAAATACAGTATGATACCATTTAGATGAAACTGTAAAATGGTCAAACTATAACATCATGAAAGAGAGCAGGGGTGCCAGGCAGGTGGAGTGGGAAGGGATTGCCTGCAAGGAGCTGGCAGAAACTATTTAACATAAAGAAAATGTTTTATAACTTGTCTGTGGTGGTGGTTACACAGCTATAAACTTTTGTCAGAACTCATCAAATTACACAATTAAATGAGGTGAATTTTAAACATTTCAATCTTACCTCAAAAAAGCTGGTAAAAATGAAAATATGAAAGAAAACGAGTTAATTCACAAAGCGAAAAAAAAGTAAATTAAAAGAAAGCAGAGAGAAAGTACCAATACAAATAGAATTAATGAGCTAGAAAATAGTAGAAACAATAAGTGAACCTGAAAAATGTTTTTTAAGGGAAATACGTAAAAAATAGACAGCCACTAGCTAACATAGTCAAGAAAAAAGGAGAAAAAGCATGGACACATAAAATGAGTGATACAGGATGGAAATCCCATTGAAACAAAATAAATGTTAAGAAAGGTCATAAAACATTACTCTGCACAAATCCAGGTAAATAAATTTGAAAGCTTAGACAAAATGGATAGTTTCTAAAGAAAATATAACTTCCAGTATATACAGAATCTATAAGTAGATCAATTTCCATAGGAAAAAATTGCAAAAGTCATCAACAACTCCTCATGAAATCTACCAGGATTAAAAAGTTAGTTCTAACAACTCTTCAAATACCAGGTAATCTCAGTGCTACTTAAACTGTGCCAGAGAAGAAAATGAGAAAAATTTCTGAACTCTCTTTATGAAGCACATTTATAACTAAACCAAAAACCTAAAAATAATCTCCCTTTATGAATATCAAAATATAAATCTTATAAAATATTAACAAAAAGAGTCCAATTTCATCAGCAAGTGGGATTTATTTCTAAAAGTGCAAGTTTGGTTCAGTTATAGGAAGTTTATTAATATAACTTATTATTTTAATAGATAAAAAGAAAAAACTCCTGTGATCATCTTTATAGATGCTGAAAAGGCTTCTATCAAAATTCATTACCTATTTGTAATTTTTAAAAATTTAACAAAATAGGAATTGATGGGTATGTTTTTAATGTGATAAAATATATATGCCTCAACTACAAAGCCAGCATCTTATTTAATCAAAAAACCCCAGAGCTATTCCCAGGAATGTCCCCCAGCTCCACCAGCCTTAATATATTATTGGAAATATAAGCCAACACAACAAAGTGAAAGAAAGTATTTAGAAATGCAAGAGCTGGAAGAAGTAAATTACATTTACATATTTGGAAATCATTTTATTGCAAACCTGGAAAACCCAAAAGAATCTAAGCTAAAGTAATACAACTATAAGACAAGTGGCATTAATATACACAAATTGGGTAGTGTTTATATAGTCAAAGAATAACTAATTGGGAAAACAATGAAAAAGCAGACCTCATTTAAAATGGAACAACAGAAGATAAAATATTTAGAAATAAATGTTACAAGAAACGGGCAAAAAAACAAACGAGGAAGACTTAAAAAATCCCAAAAGACACAAAATAGACTTGAACAATAAGGAGGATACTCCTTGTTAATGGATAGAACAACTCAAAATATAAACCTGTCAGTTCTCCCTAAACCAATGAATACACTTCATATGTTTGCAATAAAAATATTAATGAATTCATTTTTTTTACTGGAGCCAGACATTTTATTCTAAAGTTCATATGGAAAATAAATATGGGATAATAGCTAAGAAGACTCTGAAAAAGAATAGCAATAGGGTCGCTCTAGTTCTATCAGGGATTTAAAGCATACTGTCTGACTTATGCAATCACAACAGTGTGGGAATGTTCCATGACTAGACCAACTAATGTAATATAACAGAATAAAAGGTCCAGAAATAAAGCCAAATATAAGGAAAGACCATATATGCTAAAGGAGGCATCTCACATGATTGGAGACATTATGAAATTTTTTATAAATGGTTTTGGAACAACAGGATAAACTTGTAAAAGTAAAATTGGACCCGTACCTCGCATAGTACCTGAGAAGAATCTCTAAATGATCAGAGATCTAAATATAAAACTGAAACCACTTAAGTACTTGAGTAAAACATAACAGAGGAGTGGGAAAATTTTTTATAAATATGACTCAAAATTCAGAGACAAAGTCAGGATTGACAAATTAAACTCCACGCATGTGTGCATGCATGTTTAATATAGCAAATAAAACAGAAGCAATAATCAAAGTTTAAATTCCTCACGTTTTACACCTTAGGAATTTAAATCTTCAAACCAAAATTCTTTACCTATTTGCAGATGAATAAAAAGCAAGATCAATAGCTAGACACAAGCTTGTGAAACTTCTTTTTCTTTTAAGAGGTCCGTGGACTGAACCCAGGACCTCCTACATGGGAAGCAAGTGCTCAACCACTTGAGCTACATCTGCTCCCTTGTGAAATTTAAGTTTCCCTTGTGAAACTTTTAAATTTCAAGGCAAAGAACGCTAGCCCCCAAGTATCCAGGGAAAAAAATCAGTTTACCTACAAATTAAGAAAAGCAATCCTGATCTTAGACTTTTCCATAATAATGAACATGAGATATAAACAAGAGTAACATTTACAGAGATTTTAGGGGGAAATTTTGTACCCAAGAATTCTAGACTAGGTAAGTTTTCATTTGCCTGTAAAGGCAAGAGTAAATAATCAAGGCTTTAGAAAGTAGTTCATTTCCATGACATTCCTGAAAAAAGAATTGAATATGTATTGCATCAAAGCAAAGTAAAAATCTTGAGAATGTGGCAATTGTGGCAGATAAGGTAGAAAACATTCAGACAGATTTTCAAATATTCTAATAATTACCTAAAAATATTATTGAAAGCATGATATATATTAAATTTTCCTAGAGCATGATATATAATAAATGTTCCTAAAAGAGAAAATATACACACACAGGAATCTTAAAATTCTGGATTATTGCAAACAGAATTAAAAATTAGCAAGAAAATACAAAGTTGTTAATTTCCTAATTTTATGTAAAGTAGTGTCTACAGAAATTGTCTTACTTTAGCAGTAATAATAGATAAATACACGTTCAAGTGCAGGCATAAATTTTGAAGATTTGAGCAATTTACTCAAATAATTAAATGCAAAAGGCATACTTCTTTAGTTATTAGAGATAAAACGGTTAATTTACAATTACAAAAAAAACAACAACAAATAAAACAAACAAGAAAATAAATGCATAAAACACCAACTCTTTAAAATATTTTTCTTCATCTATATATGTGGGTTATAAGCTAAGACATAGGCTAATTTTGATGATTAATAAGATAATGTTAATGAAGTACTTAGCAGTAACTAGTTCATAATCAATGTTCAAAAATGCTAATTACTGTTACTGTTGTTATTATTCTTTATAATAAAGTGACAGAACATACCAGTCATAAAAGTAAATTTAAGTAGTTGAAATTTGAATAAAATGTTTTAACCATTTTTATTTAAATGCAGATTAATATAATATGCAAAATAATCTACAGAATCAAGAATAGAATTATGTGAAAAGATATATCAAACACAAATCAAAAGAAAGAGCAAAATAGAATCCAAAGTAAAATAGCATAATGCATTGGAAAACATATTTAAAAATAAATAAAATAAAAGGTCTTGGAAATACAAGGAATAAGAAAGTATTTTAACACATTATTCTTAGTATTCATCAATCAAGATGAAACCAGAAAAAAACATTGTAGAAGATTTTAATAATGTAATTAATAAGATTTAATTAATAGATATTAAACTTTTTACCTTACAAAGATTCAATACACCTTTTCATGTTTCTGAAAAACATTAACAAACCATGTATCTTATAGGATCTATACAATTTTTTAAACATTTTATTTGTAAATGATATATTCTAGTGCTGCAATGCAATAAAAATAAAAATTAATGATGGCAAAACATTCAAAATAAATTCAACTCACTTCAGAATGAGAAGAATACCTTTTAAGTATTAGCTGAAAACAGAAATTAAAGTTTCTACTATAATCCATTTAGAAAGGAATAACCCTGAAAAACTGTATATTAAAACGTTGTATGCCAAGAAAATTCAGTAGGAACAGAATATTCTTTTCAACAAATAGTGCTGAGACGGGCCCTTGCCCCATACCATACATAAAAATAAAGTCAAGAGATATCAAAGACTTAAAGGTAAAAGATAAAATTAGAAAACTTAGCAGAAAACAATAGGTGTAAATCTTCATGGCATTGGATCAGGCAATGGTTTCTAATGCTAAGTGACAGAAGTCACTCACAAAGGACCACATATGGTATGATTCCACGTATAAGAAATGCCCAGAATAGGTGAATTTATAGAGATAGAATGTAGATTAGTGGTTGTCAGGGGCTGTGAGGACTGGGGGGCCGTGGTGGGGGATGACTGCTAAGGGGTATGGGATTTGTTTGTAGGGTAATGAAAATATTGGAAAATTGATTGTAGTGATGGTCGCACAACTCTGAATATATTAAAAGCCACTAAATATACACCTTAAATGGGTGAATTGTATGGTATATGAATTATATCCCAATAAAGCTGTTTACGCACGAAAAAATATACCATGACTTTGGCTTCTGATAGGATGTAGATGTTGCAACAATACAATGATCCCACCACAAGGCCAAGAAGAAAGTCAGATAAATTACAAAAAATTGCATTTTTCAAGGCATCAGAGAGGTGTGGAAACAAGAAGAGGTGGAACTGGAATTGCAGAGAGGTGGGGTTTGGCAAATTCTTGGTGAGAACTAATGGTCCAATTTGTTCTACAAGGAAGGAAAGAAACCATTTTTTGATGGTCTCTCAGGACTGGGGCTGGTGTGGGAGGTTATAAAACTTGAGAAGCCTCAGAAAAGGCCAGTTTTGTCCACAAGTCATTTCCTGTGTTCTGGGACTTTGCATGGTGGGTTGGGGAGCTAGTCCAAGGATTTCTAACGGGCAGAGTAAAGCCCACCTTGCTCTGACAGTGTTTGGGACATTACGTTCCTGCAGAGGGACAGGGCCTGCCGATCACCCTCAAGACTTTTGCCTCATTTTAAGGTGACAGAGATTGAACATTAAAGTGCCAGGCTCAAACTTCCAAAGGTAGAAAGCGAATTTACCACTGTCTTCCATAGTTGAGGAGTCAGCAACTTATCAGGCTCCCAATCCAAAGCCCTGGGGAGATTTACCTGAGAAACAGGGTTGAAACAGAGGGACTGATATTTATTAAAACTGCATAGGTAAGGAAGCAGATGTTTCTCAAGCATTTGGGCACCCGCCTACCACATGGGAGGTCCCAGGTTTGGTTCCCAGGGCCACCTAGAGAAGACAAGCAAGACAGCAAGCTGACCCCATGGGCTGGTGTGGCAAGCTGATGCAACAAGATGACACAACAGGGAGACACAAAGAGGAAACACAGTGAGAGATACAGCAAAGCGGGAGCAGAGGTGGCTCAAGTGATTGAGTGCTTCTCTCCCACATGGGAAGTCCCGGGTTGGGTTCCTTGTGTCTCCTAAAAGAGAAGATGAGCAGACACAAAGAGCGCACAATGGATGGACAGAGAGTAGACAGCGAGCACAAACAATGGGGGGGGGGCAATAAATAAAATAAATCTTAAAAAGAAACTGCATATGTAAAATTGGAGTTGTTGGAGAGAGAGAGCAAGAGAGAGGGAATGGGACAAAAACAATACTTGAAGAGATAATGGTCGAGAATTTGTCAAAATTGATGAAATACATCAATCCACAGATACATGAACCCCAGGTAGCTAAGCAAACCCCATGCAGGATAAAAGAAGGATGGATGGAAGGAAGGAAGGAAGGAAGGGAAGGAGGAAATCATTCCTGGGTACGTTATATTAAACTGCTAAAACTTAACAAACTCAGTCAAACTTCTTTTCAGAAACAAATTTAGAAACCTACATGTCATCATGCAACAATAAATATT
The DNA here is from genome assembly GCA_029593785.1 of Cabassous unicinctus. Classification (NCBI taxonomy): domain Eukaryota; kingdom Metazoa; phylum Chordata; class Mammalia; order Cingulata; family Chlamyphoridae; genus Cabassous; species Cabassous unicinctus. The sequence goes on along the minus strand of JAQZBX010069196.1, from coordinate 7,596 downwards.
AAAATATTTTAAAATAACTTATTCAACATGAAGAATTAAGAAAATAATGCTAAACCAAACCTAATGGTCACAGAATGAATATAATAAACATAAAAGCTGAAATTAAATTATTAGTAAATAAGAAAAGAGTTGAATTTACTTGTTAGTAAATGTGAAAGCAAGTTATTTGAACAAGAAAAAACCAATAAAAGACATGTATTCACTTTCAATTTTTGCTATACTAAATAGATAAATTTGATGGAAATGCATATATACAAATGTAGGAGTGCAAAAAAATGATGGGACTGCAGATTCAAAGGAAACTTCAAAAATAAGAGTAATTTCAAAACTACGCATTCTGTAAATAAATTTCATATTTTTATGAAATGGAAAAACGTTCTTGCCAAATGTGAATTATAAAACTTTATAAAAAGAAATAGAAAACCTGAATAGGCCAATTACTATTCATGTTACTGAAAAGATTTTTCAAAAATTATAAAATATAGTCCAAAATATTCAGGTACAGGTGATTTTATGTAAAATTACCTTGAGCATATATAATGTAACATACAAGCATAATTTTGAGTTTATTTAAATCTCAATTCGTTTTTATGAAGTTATGATACCAATGCTTGAGAAACATTGCACCAAAATCATGTAATGGAAAAATAGCATATGCGATACCCTCACTTATGAATATAGGTGCAAAAATTCTAAACGAAATTCTAACAAATCAATGTCAGTGCTAAATGAAGACAAGAACACACCGCAATCAAGGAGAATTATTCCAGGAGTAAAAGGATCACTTCACACTAGGAAACTTATCAATATAATATATCAAAGGGAAAACTATACAATCATCTCTACAAGTGCTGAACATGCATTTGATAAAATTCAACTACATTGTTTGAATTAAAATGAACAGGAACTCTGGATTAGTCAGGGTCCCCACATGAAATAGCTTTCATATCAGATGGTTCAAATAGAGAGACTTTAATCAAGGGACAACTCACAGCAGGCTTGGCAGGGCTAGGGAAGCACGCGAGGGATGGTGAGGCACCTAGAGATGCCGTCACTAAGACCCATGAAGCTGTGGAGGCCGCCGAGTGCCAGTTACGATTGTGCACGCAACTGCTAGCAAAGGAAGAAATACCCCACCTCTCTGCTCACCTTCTGGCCAAACCTAGTCTAAGAGCAGCCAGCATGTGAGCCTGTGGGATGTGGTCTGCAGGGGTTAGCTTCCTGGGGGCACAGAGCAGAGCAGAAGTGGGTGGAAAACCCGGGGGTGGGGGGTCAGGAAAATCAACCATCACAGACTCTTTGTATGACAAAAAATCAGTATGTTGCAGACCAAGGTTCCAGGCTGAGCTCCACCTGTGTGACGAGGGACTAGTCCTCAGCATCGTCAAGCCTCGGTTTCTTCATTTTTCCCTGGGATTGAGCACAATCCTCGGGGAGCGGGTGTGGCTCAGTGATTGAGCGCCTGCTTCTCATGTCAGAGGTCCCGGGTTCAATCCCTCGTACCGCCTTAAAAACAAAAACAAAAAAAACAAACAAACAAGAGAAAAAAAAGTCCTGCATTATAGGTATTGACATGGTTATAGTAAATGTCTGTGAAGTACTGAAGATCACTCAGAGAATGCCAGCTGCTGCTGCTGCTGCTTTTGTTTTAGTCGTTGTTATTAGAGTAGGGGGAGAAGCTGGAGGCATAACTAGGAACGTGAGCTTTGTTTCTCAACATGAAATGGAATCTCTATGTTGAACAGTCAATGCTACATCTGACAGTGAAATAGTAACGTGCTCCCACTAAAACCAAGAACTAGAGAAGAATGTTTGCTTTGACCATTATCGTTTAATGGTACAGAAATTTTAGCCCACACCACAAGAACCTAACATTGGGAAAGACAGGAAATTCATCTTTTTTTATGTTAAGATGATAAGACTGTTTTCTGCCTAGAAAGCCCTTCCTTCAAAATAAAGTGGCTAGACACATAATGAGTGTATAAAAATTAATAGGTTGTCTAAAAAATCAGAATAAGACTAATAATAGCACTTAATGGAAGCAATTTTCCATTTATTATGGTAACACAAAATATTAAGTGCCTAAATAGCTTTAAAAAGAATTTTGCAGACAATATGAAGGCAGAAAAAAAAGTAATAACAAAAACAAACAAACAAAACCCCTGGTAGTTACATAAAAAATAATGTATTAAATGGAAAATTTTTGCACATTGGAAAGATGTCAATTCTCCTCAAATTCATTTACAGAGTTAGCATGATTGCATTTACATTCTAAGTAGGATTTACTTTGAAATTTGCTCAAGCTAAACTAAGAATCATCTGAAAGAAGAAATCCATGAGTAGAGCTGAGAAAAGTTAAACAAAACAAAATTAAAATCTCTAATGAGATTTTCCCTACTAGTTACAGAAATGTAATTTAATATCACAATAATCAAAACAGGTGGTGGGGTATAAGAGTAGATTATTGGAACAATGAGATAGAATAGAAACTCCAGAAACAGAATAAATACATTAATATAATAAACTAAACTTAGGTATTTTGATACATTAACCCCAAATAAATACCAGATGGATTAAATTTAAAAATCATCCATCATAAAAATCTTACATAGTACAATATTTGTGTATATTAGGATGGAACAGGGCTTTATAAGTATAAAAGCAATGCAAAATATTCACAACAGAAAACTAATATGACTACATGATAACAAAAGCTTTTACATATCAAAAGTCAGCTTCCTTCAGTTTCTCCTAATAATGTCCCTGCTTGCTCACTCTAGATCTATGTTTTTAGGCTTGAATTGGGAGAGGATTAGAAAGAGTATTATAATAAAAATGGGATATTGTACAGATGATGATTTCTTTTTGGAATGAGACTTCATGTCATTTATAAAGTTTAGGCAGCATAGACCCAGAAGAACTTGAATGCTAAGTAGCAGAGCAGAAAGGACATGTCTTTGTAGTCAGAACTACTGAGCCTGCAAACCAGTCCCACCACTTAACAACTGTGCAAGCTTGAGCAATGGTGCTGAGCAGTTGGATTAGTCAGGGTTCTCGAGGGAAACAGAACTGACAGGAGCTATCTGCAAATAATATGAGATTTTATAAAATTATCTCAAGTGACCGTGGGGCTGAAGAAGTTTAGACTTTGTAGGGCAGGCTGCAAGCCAGGAATTCCGATGAAGGTCCAGGAAGAAGCTCACTGGCTCAGGTAGAGATGAGAATTCTCTCTTCTGACTGCTGAAATCATCTCTTCTCCTTTTAAGGCTTTCAACTGATTCGATGAATTTTTCTCATTGCTGATGGCAGTCTCCTCAGTTAATTGTAGATGTAATCAGCCATGGATGCAATTACATTACTAATGATTTGCGTCCATGCAAAATCTTCACAGTAACAATTAGGTCAGCACTTGCTTGACCAAACAACCAGACACCATTACCTGGTCAAGTTGACACGTAAGCCTAACCGTCACAGCAGTCAATTTAGTTTTACAAGCTTAAGCAAGTGTTCAGGATTTGGTGTAAGCATACACCAAGCAAGCTGTGCTCCAGAGCTTGGCTGCTGCAAATTTCTCAGATTCACTAGCTAATCCTTCATTGTTTCTGAACACCGCCAGGGTTGAGATTATGCCATTGTTTCTAGGCAACTGTTTTCCTCCTTCCCTTTGTATCACGTTATGTCTTCCATAGCTACCAGCTGTTCCATTCTCTCAGTCTTTCCCTGTTCAGAGTCTAAAGGGGGAATCTGAAAACCTTAGATAGCTACTGTCTTAGTTTGCTAAAGGTTGCCAATGCAAAATACCAGAAATGGGTTGGCTTTTATAATAGGAATTTATTAGAGTAGACACTTACAGTTCCAAGGCTGTGAAAATGTCCAAATCAAAGCATCATCAAGAGATGCTGTCACACCAAGTTGCAGCTATGGGCAATCAGGTACATGGCAGGGCATGATGGCAGCCTGCTTGACTCTTGGCCTTCGTACCCTCTCTGTCTCTCAGCCTCTAGGCTGCAGGCGATCCTGGAGTCCTCTCTCACATGGCAGGGTAAAATGGCAGCTCTCTTTCTCTGTGTGTCTCTGAATGTTTTTCTTGTTTATAAAATACTCCAGCAAGAGGGCCAAGACCCACCCTGGATTTTGCCTTACTGAAGTAGTCCAAATAAAGGTCCCCAACTGAATTCAATCCAATCAAAGGGTCCCATACCCACAGGAAGGGACTGGCTCCAAGAACATGATTTTCTGGGGTCCACAAAAAACTAGAACCAAGACAGCTACCATAATTGCTTTTGAGTAGAGATTTGGTTTGGAGACCAGGCATTTTGTAGGTCACAGGACATCTGATATACTAGAAGAGCACAGTGTGAAGAGCAGCCATTACTGGCAATAAGTATATTACAGTAATTCAGTACTTTCATCATAATCAAAGCAATCATTTGTAGAGCTCTTATGATGTCCCAGATATTGCCGTAAACATTTAATATGCTTTAACTCATTAATGAGTTTTCAACAAGAATATGAGATTTGTGCTATTATGAGGTATTTTGCAGATAAAGGAAAAGAAGCTTAAAGTAGCAAATAACTTGCTCAAAATGGCAAGCCCAGTAAGTGCAGTCTATCAAATTCCAAAGCTTATGCTCTTAGCTGCTAAACTGTGCGATATCTCAGAATATATCTCTGAGTCATGATTACCTTATCAATAAATTGGGAATAATAATATCTACACTACAGGGTTGTCTTTATACTTACAGGTAATATATGTAATGCACATCACACAGTAAATAAAATATAGGAGAACAAAATACAGCAAGTTCAAAAACTAATGACAAACAATGGTAAGAATATACATATGAAAACAGTAATATCTTGTGAGATTTAAAATAGGGAATTAAAATACACAGCAATAGAATTTTAATAAGTGAAGAATTCATGTTGTAAATCTAGGGAAAACACCAAAAAAGATGTATAATTAGCAAACTAATTGAAGGAGAATTATAATTATATTAATATTTAATGAATCAAAAAATCTCAAGAAAGGACAGAAGAAAGTCATAGAAAAGACAGTAAATAGAAAGCAAATGGTAAAATGGTCATTTAAACCTAAATTACAGTAAGCGTAAACAGACTAACAATCCCAATTGACAGATAAAGATCATCAGACTAAACAATAAAATAAAACAAAGCAAAACATGATATTCACAAGAGACACGCTTAAATATATGCAAATGAACAGGTTGAAAGTAAAAGGATGGGAAAAGGGAAGCGGGTGTGGCTCAGTGGATAGAGCCCCCGTTTACCATATGGGAGGCCCGGGTTCGCGTCCCGAGGCCTCCTTGTGAGGGCAGGCCGGCTCGTGCGGTGCCGTGGGCTGATGCGGCAAGACCTCACAGCCAGGGGGAGATAAGCAGACACAGAGAAGACACGCAGCGAATGGACACAGCAGCACAGGTAGCAAGGGGGGGATAAATAAATAAAATAAATAAATCTTTAAAAAAAAAAGAAAAAAAGGATGGGAAAAATACTATGCAAACACAAACCCAAAGTTACAAAATCAGAGTTAAAAGAGGTTCATTTCAGAATGATAAAAGCTTCAAATTTAAGACAAAACATTTTAGATTTGTTCGCAGCTAATAGCATAGCCTCATAGTATGTAAAATAAAAAGTATCAGTTTTACTGTGGGAAGATAGCATCAGACTAACAGGCAGAGCGCAATACTCTCACAAAAACAAGGGAGAAAGAGTCAAAAGGTGTCTGAGGGACCTGCTTTGGGGGTCAACATACCAGGACAGTGCTGTACAACTCCCAGGAGGGTGAGGGACATAGAGATGAAAAAGCCAAAACAAAGTGAGTTACCAAGCCCCATGGTGGCAGGAGAAAGTCTCCCCTCCACAACCACCCCCAAGATATTAAGCTGGGGCAAAACCCCTGGCTCACTGCAGCTGACTGGGAGAGGAACAAACATCTTCCTCCCTGTCAGTTGTTTCAAGGGAAAATGCAGGGGGCTTTAATTCAGTGAATTCTGGAGATTCAATACAGGAACACAGGAAAGTCCAGACTGAAACACCTCTTTGGAAAGGTGTACTAATTACCACCATCTGCTGGCATGTCTGGAAATTGCATTGACAAAAACTATTTATGATACTATCTGTATCTTAACCCTGGGGGAAAATCTGTGCCCCATTACAGAGTCCCTGGTCTGATTTTGATAACTTAAGCTGGGCAACTTTAACGACTTAGAATATATTGAATCAAATATAAAAGAAGAGCTAAGAAAATAACTATAGGCAAAAGAAAGAAATTGGCCATCAGAGTAAAAATCACCAACATATTCAGATGCCTAACCATCAGCAAAAAATTACAAGCCATAGTAGGAAAAAGGAAGAGATGGTCCAGCCAAAGGAATTAAACAAATATCCTAAAGAAATATGGGATTTGAGACAATTAATCAGTGATAATCACACAACTCTCTCAACACTTCAAAGACTTTAAAAAGATATATGTCTAAAGAAATAAAGGATATTAAGAAGATACTGGGTGGGCATAAAGAACAATTTGAAAGCCTGCAAAGAAAAGTTACAGACCTTATGGGAATGAAAGGCAAGAAGGTTGACATTAAAAATACTTTAGAGGCAAGTAAGAGCAGGTTTGAAGTGCTCGAAGACAAAATTAATGATTTCAAAGACAGAACATCTGAACTGGAAAAGACAAGAGAACAGAAATAGAAGATTTTAGAAAAAATGGAACAGTGTCTCAAGGGATTGAATGGCAATGTGAAATGCACAAACATCTGCATTATCAGTGTCTCAGAAGGAGAAGAGAATGGAAAAGGAACAGAAAGAAAATTTGAGGAAATAATGACCAAAAACTTCCCAAAACTTATGAAAAAAAATTATCAATACCCAAGGAGGACAATACATCTGAAACAGAATAAATCTGAGTAGACCTACCCAAGACACCTACTATTCAGAATGACAACTATCAGAGATAAAGAGAGGAGAGAGGATCCTGAAAGAAGCAAAAGAAAAGCATCACATACAAGGGAATCTCGATAAGAATAAGTGTTGACCTCTCATCAGAAACCATGGAGGCAAAAAGAAAGTGGTATGAAGCATTTAAGGTAAAGAAAAAGAAAGACTGCCAGCCAAGAATTCTGCATCTGGCAAAATTGTCTTTCAGAAATGAAGGTGAGTTCAAAGTCTTCGTAGACAAACAAAAACTGATAGAATATGTTACCAAAAGACCAGAATTACAAGAGATATTAAAGGGAGTGCTGCAGCCTGAAAGGAAAAACAAGGGCAAGAGATTTGGAGAAGAGTTTAGAAATGAAGATTATTAGGAAAGGTAAACTAAATGGCAAGAAGACAGACAACAGAAGTATATGACAACAGAGAGACAAAGGACAAAATGGATGAAGTAACTAATACCTTTACAGTAATAACATTGAATGTATATGACTTGAACTCCCCAATCAAAAGACACAGACTGATAGAATGGATAAAAAATATTAGCCATCTATATGTTGTCTACAAGAGACCCACCTCAGATGTAAGCACACAACCAGGTTAAAAATGAAAGGTTGGGAAAAGGTATTCCATGCAAAT
>JAQZBX010069195.1:0-15619 GCA_029593785.1 Cabassous unicinctus | reverse complement strand
AGGATCCTCTCAATCCCTATATCAAATATACCACTTCCAGTTTATTATAAAGTGCTGCTGTGCATGCCAACTTTATGGTTTGGTGTTTCAGACAATACCTAGCTCATGATAGGCAACTCAGGTCATGGTAACTTGATGGCCCATGGTTAATGGTTCACTCTTTACTAAGGCCCAGTAGCAAACCAAATCTGTTTCTCAAAAGGAGAGTAATTATCTGCAGAGCATGGCAGGGCTTTACTCCAAAATCCTAAGGGTCTGCATTGTGATTCTTCTACAGGGTCTGCTAAAACTTCCAGACAGCGCCTCTATTCACCATTGACATTTACAGCATCATTGAATCTGCTAGATCCTGTGGCCCAAGTGGTAGTGCAGTTTGCACAGCAGCCTGGACCTTTCACAGAGCCTCTTCTTGTTCCCTTCCACAATCAAAACTAGCAGCTTCTGGTCATGTGATAAATGGCCTGGAGTAGCACACCCAAATGAAGAATGTGTTGTCTCCAAAATCCAAAGAGACCAACTAAGCATTGTGTCTCTTTTTCTGGCATGGGGCAGGGTGTTAGAAGCAACAGCTTATCCTTCACCTCAGAAGGGATATCTCAACATGCGCCACAACACTGGACACCTAGAAATTTCACTGAAGTGGAAGGACCCTGTATTTTTGTTGGATTTATATCTCATTTTCTCTCACACAATGCCTTACCAGTAAATCTAGAGACTTTGCTACTTCTTCCTCACTAGGTCCTATCAACCGGATATCATGAATATAATGGACCAGTGTGATGTCTTGTGGGAGGGAGAGATGATCAAGGTCCCCGTGGACAATATGATAGAGAGCTGGAGAGTTGATATACCCCTGAGGCAAGACAGTTAAGGTATATTTCTGGCTTTGCCAGCTGACAACAACTGTTTCTGCTGGTCCTTACTAATGGCAATTGAGAACAAATCATTTCCTAGATCAATAGCTGCATATCAGGTACCAGGGGATTTGTATGATTTGCTCAAGCAATGATTCCACATCTGGGACAGAAGCTGCAATTGGAGTCACCACCGGGTTAAGTTTACTATAATCCACTGTCACCCTCCAATATCCATCTGTTTTCTGGTCAAATAGGAGAGTTGAACAGGGTTGTAGTGGGAATCACCACCCCTGCATCCTTCAGATCCTTCATGGTGACACTTATATCTGCTATCCCTCCAGGATTCCAGTATTGCTTTTAATTTACTATTATAGTAGGCAGGGGCAGTTCTAGTGGCTTCCAGTTGGCCTTTCCTACCATAATAGCCCACACTCCTCAAGTCAGGGTTCAAATATAGGGATTCTGCCAGTTACTGAATATGCTTATTCCAATTATGCAATTTGGAACTGGGGAAATAACCACAGAAAGGGCCCAGGGAATGACTGAAACCTCTGTGAGACAAACCTGAGCTAACACTCCATCAATCACCTGACCTCCATAAGCCCCTACTCTGACTGGTGGACCACAGTGACATTTCGTGTCTCCTGGAATTAATGTCACTTCTGAGTCAGTGTCTAATAATCCCCAAAATTTCTGATCTTTGTCTTTTCCCCAATGCACAATTACTCTGATAAAAGGCCATAATTATCCTTGGGGAAAGCTAGGAAGAAGATTAACAGTATAGATTTTGGCAGTTTAACAGGATCCTTCCCTAAGGAGACTTGTCCTTCTCTTCATTCAAGGGGCTCTGGGTCTGTAAACTTTCTCAAGTCAGGGAATTCATTAAGGGAACGTGATTCTCTGCATCTATGTTTTTAGTTAAGGTTTTGTTCCCTTGACCAGAACACTTCTGCTTATACTTGCAGAAGGTATTTAGTAGACTGCCCATCTATTTCACTTTAGGTTCCTCGTGATCTATTAGCCAATGCCATAACTCTATGCAACTCAGACTACTTTGATTGTTGCTTTGAATCTGCCTTTCATTGAAGTAGCCAAGCCTACCTTGCCTTTGGCAATTAATTGCCCATACTTCACATCTATTGGCCCAAGATCCAAACATCCCGATAATGTTTTAGGATTCTAATTCCATTACAACCCTCACTAAAGTAATATCTGAACTACAGAGAAGATCAATGACACAGCTCTTCAGGGAAGATGGAGTTAGTCTTACAAATTTATTCCTTAGAGTCCTGGTTAAAGGTGTGTTTTCTGGACATTCATGGGGTGGGGGGTCAGGTCTTAAATGGTATATCCATTCTACCACTCCCATTTTTCTAAGCCTTTTAATCCCATCTTCTACTGTATGCCAGGGCAAATCAGGCATCTCAACCTCAGACATACTAGGCCATCTTTTGGTCCATGTTTCAGTCAGCCACCCGAACAAACTGTTAGAACTGGTTCTAACCCCTCTCCCTACAGTGTTGAATCAAGAATTTCTGCTTAGTAGGCCCATATTAAAAAATTCAGCCAGATTCAATTTTGTATTACTTCTACCATTATTCCATACCCTAAGTATCCATTGCCATACATATTCCCCTGATTTCTGTCTATATAAATTGGAAAACTCATGCAGATCTTTTAGGGTATATCATACTTCTTCATGGGTCACACTTTGTATTTCATCTTTGAGGGCTTGTTATGATTTTAGTCTAGTAATAGGTCTTGAAGAGAAGAGGCTAGGTAAGGGTGGGCAAGGAGAAAGATTAGAAATGCCTTTCATGTTACTGACCTCAGGGAATTCCTTAGTATTTTCATCTAGTAAGACAAGATTAAACTCTTCAGGCAGGGGTTGGAAAGCAGATTCCTCAGAGCAGGGTGGAGAATGGGCAGTGCATGCTGGAGTTTGGCTGGTACCTGCCTCAGGGCTTCGAGGAGGTCAAGACTCCCTGGGTCAAGCCAGAGGCTGGGCATTGCAGATTTAATTTGGCTAATAACTGCATCATGGCTGGGAGGAGGTCCATACTCCCTGGGGCAGACCAGAGGCTGGGCAGTAAAGTCTTTAGTTTGGCTGGTACCAACCCCAGGGCTGAAAGGGGGTCCAGACTCCCTGGGGCAGACTGGAAGTTGGGTGAAACAAGGTTGACAAAGTATGGTCTCCACAGGGCAGGCCATCACAGGTTTATCTGGCAAATTCTCAGCAAAATTGAGGGTTCCAATGTAGTCACCAATATCATCATCATCTCCTATGTCTCCATCCCAATCCTCAGGGATCCATTCCTCTCCAATCAATGCTTTCACTTTAACAGCAGACACCCTGGGAGGTTGATATTTTAGTTTCCTTTATAACTCTGCTTTTCTACAATGAAAATCTGAATCTGGCTTTCAGAGAACTCAAGCTTGTGCCTGCAGGAAACAAGATTTTCTTTTAGAGCACACATAGTAACTTTCACATCATTCAGGCAGCATTTAAGTTGCAAATTTGACACCTTTAGCTCATCCCTTTCTTTTGTATCTATATCCAGACATTCTAGGAGGAGCCAGCCAAATTCATTGTACCTTTTGACTCTACAAAACTTCGTTAGGTTGATGAAAACAGTCTCACCCATATCTTTGCTTCTTATCAGGATGGAAGTAGGGGAATCCAGTGATGATAGTTTGCATATCTCCATTGCCAACAAATTCCATGGACTGTTAATGGTCTCTTCATTATTGGAAAAGGAGTCAATCAGAGTACAATCAGAATAGAAAGCCAATTGCAAACTTCCAGAACCACTTCAGAAATCCTATGTTTAAGATTCTGTTCCTCAAGAACCACTCCTGGTACCAAGATGTATAAGTCAGTTTTCTCTAGGGAAACAAAATCAACAAGAGGTATCTTTAAATAGTATTAGATTTTACAAAATTCTCTTACATCATCATGGGTATGCACAACTCCAGATTCTGAAGCCAGACTGCAAATCAGGGGCTCAGATGAAAGTCCACTGAAGGTCCTTGATGAGTTTTGGGAGATGTTGGCAGACCAAAGAGGATCTGGGAAATTCTCTCTGAATGTTTAAATCACTTCTTCTTCTAAGGCATTCAACTGATTGGATAAAACATCAATCATTGCATACAGCAATCTCCCTGGTTGATCACAGATGTAATCAGCCATCTATGCAGTAAACCTAATGATGTCTAAAGTCCATAAATCTCCTTGTAATACAATTAGCCCAATGCTTGCTTGACCAAACCATTGGCACAATTACTTGGCCAAGTTGACACATTAGCCTAACCATCACAATAGCATACAGAAATAAAAATATTTTTTTATTGATCTCACTATCCTCAAAACTTACTAAACTCATTTACTACTTCCATTTACATTTTTGAATATAGCACGAGATTTTCTATATTAATGATAATGTTGTCTGTGAAGAAAAGAGTATTTTTGCCATTATGGATGACTATTATTTCAGAACTGAACTGTTATATATCAGCTATTGCTAGATGTCCTTCCTTTGTCAAATTGAGCAATTTGAATTTTATTCTTATTTTTCTCAGAATTTCTCTCAGTAACGGGTGTTGAATTTTATCAGAAGACTTCTCTGTGTCTGTTTAAATGATCATTTTTTTTTGTTTCTTAATGCAGTGAATTACGTTGATTCATTTTTTAGGGTTGATATCAACAAAACTTTCAGCAGAGGTACCCCACTTTTTCATGACGTATTATCATTTTTTTATATTGTTAGATACAATTTGATAAATATTGTTTAGAATTTCTTTATCTATATTCATGAAGGTAAGGTCTGTAGTTTTATTTTCTTTTTAATGTCTTTGTCTGGTTTTGGCATAAACGTAATGCTGGCCTCATAGTTTGAATGGAAAAGTATTTGCTCGTCTTCAATTCTTTTCCGTGAATGTGTGTAAAATTGATAGTGACTTTTAAGAAAAATTTTAGTAAGACTTCATCATTGATGTTATCTAGATATAGCCTGTTTTGTGGGGAGATTTTTAACTACAAAGCCATTACATTAACAGAAATAGGGCTATTCAGTTTGCATATATCTTCTTGCATAACAATTGTTATTTTGTGTCTTTCTAGTATTTTTTCCATTTCATCTAAATTGTCAAAGGTTTTAGTATAAAGCTGTTCATAGCATGTCCTTACTTTTATTTTGGTAACTAGAATCTGTAGTGATGTCTTCTTATTCAATTCTGAAATCAGTAATGTATGCCTTATCTACTTTCCATTATCATTGTGACCAGAGTCATATTAATTTATAAAACTTTTTTGACCTTAACTCCTATAGGAATATAATAGAAAAGCAAAATAATATTCAAAAGAAATTAAAAAGGCAATCAATACATTTAATTTTAGAAATAAATGTTGTCATGGCTATTTTGAAATGATCATTTATATTAGAAGAAAACAAAAAAATAAGTTAATTTTAAGTATCAAGGTATGCAGCAAAATATAAAATTAAAACAATAAAATCAAAGAAATTTTGTAAAAGTGCTATATTCTTAAGTTTCAATCACCTCATGATATATTTTGAGCAATTCATTATTTTGTAGCTCTGTCTTCATAAAATTCTAAAATCAATTATAACCAAGTAGTAATAAATTCCACTAATGCCTAAATTACTGTGTCTGAATTCATTCACCATAAAAGGAAGCCAGAACTTCAGAAGAAATGACTGATTTCAGATATAGGGAAGGATATGTTCAAAATGGGCCTGGAAGTAATCATTGTACAAAAAAGCACAGAAGCAATCTAAAATTAAAGGGAAGGACACAGTGGTCAAACAGAGTTCCAACTTACCTAAAAAAAGAAAACTTGATTATCTAAAATATAAAGATTGCTGTGGCTTAAAACTCATCATATATCAGGGTTTAGCACAGTTTTTCACATAATGGCCAGTGTTTTAGTTTCCTAAGGTGCTCCACAAATACCACGAAACGGTTTGGCTTAAGCAATGGGAATTTATTGGCTTACAGTTTTGAGGCTAAAAGAAAGTGCAAATCAAGGTGTTATAAAGGTCATCCTTAAAGTGAGCAGCTATGAGAACACCCTTCTTCCCCCTCCTCTGATGCTCACTTTGCAGAACGAGAGGGTTCCCCTTCCATTACTGTTGCCATCACTAGCTATCTGTCTCATGATATGAGAATTTATACACCAGAATGCAAAGGTGTTGGACACACTGTTTTGATCAATGATTTGAAAAAATATATCTAACTTTGTGCAATACATCTAGAAAATTTTCTTTCTCATCATTGCTTAATATGACATCAGAACTTCCCAATAAAAAGGTCATATGTATGCAATAAACTACACTGAACTGAGTTTATTCCATTCACTTGTAAGTTTTATTAAGTAAAATAGGAATGTTGTGGCAGACTAAGATAATATGAAACTTATTACAAATGAAAAAATTGTAAAACTGTAAAATAGATAAAATGCGGAATTCTCTTAATGTCACATTATATTACAATTTGTATGAAATTACAAAAATGTGAAGTTTACTGTTATGGAAATATAATATAAAGCTGCCATAAAATAAAAAATAAATGACATAATAAGTTTATTGAATTCATGATAATTCTTAAAAATATATTTTCTGGTATATAATTCATTTTAAAATGTGTTTACTGTGATTTGCTTTTGACTATGTACTTTCATTAACTCACTCATTTGATGTCTCTAAAATATTATCGAATAGATATTTCATGTTTTAAACTGAGAACACCAAATTGAGCATGGTATGTGACCTAACCAATACCATTCATTTTGTTACGCAATAGTATAAGTGGAATTTTTAACCATATATTTGCACAAGTATTTAAAAACTTTGAAATCATAATTGGCATACTCTCAATGGTGTCTTTACAAAAAATGTGAAAAAAATACTTCAAAATATTGTATTATAGAAAATAACCCTAAGACATTATATTGTAGTGATAATATCGCAGAGGTCTAAGACAAAGGGTTGAGGAAAGTGGTTTTCTGTCTACCAAGTCTTGAAAGTTCTTATAAATTTTGGAATACAACCCTCTTTTCCATTCCAACAATTACTTCATTGGTTTCCTTCCTTCCTTCCTTCCTTCCTTCCTTCCTTCCTTCCTTCCTTCCTTCCTTCCTTCCTTCCTTCCTTCCTTCCTTTTTCCTTCTTTCTTTCCTTCATTTTTCATCTTTTCCCTCCTTCTTTCACATTTTTCCTCCTTCTTTCTCTCTTCTTACTATTCCTACCCACTCCCATTGCCATAACAAAATGATTTTGAACTCAAATTCCATGTTTTCTCCTATTAAATAAAATTATCTAAATATTTTTTTCATAAAAGTATTTCGTGAAGGACAAAAATGGTTGATATCAAAGAACATTTGAAGGAGGAATTATTTTACCAAAATAATAGATCCAGGACAATGGATTTTACTTTTGTAAATCCAACACATTGAATGGTATTGATCCATTGATCCATCTTTGCCTAAAAGTCCACAATGGGTTGTCAAATGGTATTTTAAATTTTTTTTAACATTTTTTTAGATGTTAAGCATCAATTGACAAACTCTTTAGTACAGAGAATATCAGGAACAGCTAAATAAAAGGAAATTTAGGCTGATCCTATATAATATGGCTTTTTTGTAGACTCTTTAAAAAAATTATCCTCCCCATATTTACATGTTCCCAAGTTCTTTACTTTTTTTTTCTTTTTTTAAAATTTTTTAAATTTGTAAAATGATATATAAATACATATGCATATAGGTGCATTTGTTTACATAAATGTTATTTGTTATATATATATATACATTTTATAAAGGTGCCTAGATTACCCAAATATTACTCAGAAAACTACAGGGATTCCCATGCTCCCCACCGCCCACACCCCCAACAACACCCCACACAACCATTCCCCATCCGTGTGGTACTGCACCCGCAATGGATATACACATCCTGGGGTCTTGACACTGAGCATAGACCACAGTTCACATCACAGACCACACTCTCTCCCACCCAGTTCTGCATGGTATATTCTGATGTAAAATGGCCTACATTCGTCGCTGCTTCGCCACTCAGGACAACCCCCAAAGTCCCAAAGTCGTATACTTGTGAAGTTCATTTTAAAAAGCCAAATCCCAGAAATAGATTCCAAATATTATTTCAGGGCATGCAGGAACTCCTTTCTATGTACAGCTATAGTGACTGTTTGATATTTGCCATATAAAATGTCTCAGTTCTGTGTCCAATTACCTAGGAAGCCAACTGACCTAGAACCAAAAAATTACTAAAAGAAGTTGGATGGCACCCAAATAAAAGTGAGCCCAATTAGATAGTATTTATTTAAAAAGCCATTTAGATAATATATTTTAGCCAAATTAAAAGGAAATGTTAACAAGTTCATGTGCTCATACCAAAGTGGCCAAGGCCATAAAAGCATTATTAAGGACAGGCACCATGCTCTAATAGAAATAAGATTCAAGCATCTGTCAAAAATCTAAACCTTATACTGAGAGTGTGACTGTCTGTGACTCCAATGATCTTGTTCTGTGGAAGTTGAGCAAAATTTGTCCACTTCATTCTGTCATCTGTTTCTGAAGGAATTCTTTTTGCATATTTATGTCTCTTTCCTTGCACTTTAATCTTTTTCAAAATGGATTTAGTTATTTTAATTGTTATCTTACATATAAGTTGAAAATAATCTTACTTACATCTAGAAAAATCTCATGCTTCAATTTTGATGAGATTAGTGATATATTTGAGTATCAATCAAGGGAATAACCATCTTTACTATGTAGATTCTTCCAATCCGTGAATGCAACATGTCTCTGTGTTTTCATCATTGTTTTGTAGTTTTCAGGATGAAGCCCTGTACATGTTCTGTCAGATTTACACCTCAGTATTTCATGTTATTGAGCAATTGTAAATGGCATTCTTTTTAAATTTGTTGCCCAGATATTCATTTCCAGTATATGAAAAATCAATAAAAATTGATTTTTCTCATTTAAAAAATCTGTTATTTCTGTTAATGTTACAGCTGCCATAGCATTAAAGCTGCTTTGGTCAGTGGGTCCCCCTTCCTCCATTTTTTTTCATTCCTCATTCTTGAGGAGATTAGGAAGATGTCAGTCTGAGAACAGAGGGAGATATTATGCAGACATAAAAATGGAATTGTTTTGTTTGCAGTTGAAGATATGCCTTATTTTGGGGGTGGGGCTGGTCCATCCTCATCACTTTAGTTGGTTGGACACAGCAGACCTGAAGAACTGGAGCACAGGACTTGAGAGTGCAGCTACTAGGTTTCAGGGTTCAACCAGCATATAAACAATCCTAGGAATTTAGTCTTGGAGAACTATACGTAACAGGTGAATTGAAAATTATAGGGTCAGATAAAAGCAGTAGAAAATTCATGATTAGGGAATTTAGAAATGGGTACATCTATGTTATATTGGTGAAATAGATTTGCATATATTCCAGGGTAAGGCCCACTGAGGGAGTGTTAATTTCATGAGGCCATGTGGCTAGATTATGGTGTCTGGATATCCCTAGGGCACTCCCAATCACTTTTGTGTAAGGATTTGTTTATTCTGGCAGTTTATGAAGTCTGGCTGTGAGCTGTATAAGTGCAGCCTCCTGAATGGCCTCCCAACACACTTTGCAATCTCTTGGGCATAAAAATTCTATTTTATTTAATATTTCCTCCTTAATCAAATTCTTTCTTCAAATGCATCACTGATTAACACATGTTAATAATCCCTTTGTGCCAGACAGTTCATCCTGGGCAGTCATGTCCCACATTCAGAGGGAAGGTATAGAGGTTATTTGCAGAGTTTGGCTTAGAGAGGGGCCACTTTTGAATAGCTAGAAAGTTTTCAGGGAGCAACTCTTAGGTACTAGTTATACTTATGCTTAATTTCATTATTACAGGATTAAGTTTCATAAATGCAAGGCTTAAAATCAAAGGCTTGGTTGGTTGGCCTATTTTCTTTTATTAGGAAAGGCCTATATAATCAAGAGCATTTAGCCATTTTATTTGAGGCAAAAGCAGACTTCCAAAGAAGGGAAGTTTAATATTATGCCAGCTACTGTGGGGCCTTTAACTACCCAGATCTCGCAGAAATGAAAAATCCAATCATCAGTTTTATATGGAAAGGTAGACAAAACCATCTTGAATAAGAATAATGAAATTGTAAGACTCACACTTCCTGATCTTAAAAGTAATTACAAAGCTGTACTAATCATAACAGCGTGGTACTGGCAGAAGGAAAGACATATAGACAAATGGAATCAACTGGAAATTTCAGATATCAACACTCCAATTTTGGCCTACTGATATTTGACAAGGGACCAGACTAAAGACCACTCAATTGAGGCAGAATAGTCTTTTCAACAAATGGTGCTGGGAATATTGGATCTCCATTTGCAAAAGAAAGAATGTGGACCCCTTCCTCACAATTTTTAAAAGATAACAACCTAAATATAAGATCAAAAGATAAATATAATATTAAAAAACCTGAATATAAGAGTAGAACTAGAAAACTCCTAGAAGAAAATATAAGGAAGCATCTTTAGGAACTTGTGTTAGGCAATGATTACTTAGACTTTACTCTCAAAGTACAAGCAACAAGAGAAAAATAAATAAATAAACTGACCTCATCAAAAATAAAAAAAAACTCTGTGCTCAAAGGACTGTACCTTGAAAGTAAAACACCAGCCTACACAATGAGGAAAATTTTTGGAAACCACATATCCAATAAAGGTTTACTATCTAGTATATGTAAAGAAATCCTTCACCTTAACAACAAAATCACAAACAACTCAATTAAAAAAAATGGACAGAAGCCAGGTATAGAGCTCTCTCCAAAGAAGTATATACATGTCCAGAAAACACATGAAAAGATTCTCAACATCATTAACCATCAGAGAAACACAAACCATAACTATGAGATACCATTTCACAACTTTTAGAGTGAGTATTAAAAAAAATGGAAAATTACAAATGTTGGAGAGGATGCAGAGAAAAAGGAACACTAATTCATTGTTGATGGCAATGTAAAATAGTGCAACTACCATGGAAGATTTTGGTGGTTCCTCAGAAATAGAATTACCACATGACCCAGTCAACCCACTAGAAGTTATATACCCAAAAGAATTTAAACAGGGACTTAGACAGATATTTGCTCATGGATGTTCATACCTGCATTAGACACAATTGACAAGAGATAGAAGCAAACCAAATATCGACCAACCAAGGAATGAATAAACATAATGTAGTTTGTACTGAATATTATTCAGTTGAAAAATGTAATGATATTCTGATACAGGTGCATAATGGATGAACTTTGGTGACATCATGTTTAGTGTAATATATCAGACACAAAAGGACAAATAATGTATGACCTCACAGATATGTAGAAGTTAGCATAAGCAAATTCATAGAGACAGAATCTGGAATATAGGTTATCAGGGGGTAGGATATGGATAGGAAATGGGAAATTATGGCATAAAATATACAGGTTGCCTATTTGGAATGACGGACTTTTGTTGGTAATGGATGTTGGTGATGGCAGTATACACTGTGAATGTATTTAATAGCACTGAAATATATACCCATATGGTTAAAAGGTAAATGTTATGTAGTATATATGGTAACAGAATTTTTAAAAATGTAAAAATGAACATAAAAAGGCACTACACAAATAATGAACACTAACTTAATCCATGGACTATAGAAAATAGAAAAATTATAAAATATTCTTTCATCATTTGTAACAAATGCTCCATAACAATGCAAGTTGTAAATAATAGGGTGGAATATGACCCTATTGTATTTTATGCCTGATTGTTCTGCAAACCCACAACTTCCCTAATAAAGAAAAAGAATAACATAAAATGATAAGGTAAAACAGAGTACACTTCTATTTGCATTTCTTTTTAGTATTCTCATCCCTCATCTCTGTTGCCACTCATCACAAAAACCACTTTCTACTCAAACACACATTCATTATGAACGGGCGTTAAAGCTGATATACAGAGCAAGATACAATATTTTTTTCTGCTGGTTAAGGTTTTGAAAATGACAGGATCAAGCAAAGTGAAAAAGAAGATAAAGGGAAATAAAAGCAGATACAAATAAAAACAAGTTTAGGGAATATTTTGAGGAAGCAAGAAAGTGAAGGAAAATTTAAAGGGATATGGAAACCTAAGAGAAATAAAATGGTGTTTTTAGAATGAATGAGATTATGAGGGGAGTAAGTTCAAGTAAAAATAAAAATATTAAAATTACTTTAGAAAGTACATAATAAAAGGGGAAATGTTTAACATGGAATATAGTTATATAATTAATATATACCAATGTACTCATTTCCTTTGCTTTTTTTTTTAGGTATTTACAAACTTTTCTAGTATTGTTTCTTTCTTTTTTTTTTTTAAAGATACTTAGATTACATAAACATTACACAAAAAATATAGAGATTTCCATATGCCCCATTTCCCACACCTCCCACACCCTCCACATAAACATCCTTCATTACTGTGGCACATTCATTGTAATTGATAAACATTTCCCGGGCCTTTGCCATTAAGCATGGGCCATAGTTCACATTGTAGTCTACACACTCTCTCCACACAATTCTGCATGTTATGTGATCATATAAAATGGCTTATATCTGCCGTTGCAGTATTATTAAGGACAATTCCCAAGTTCTGAAAAAGCCCCCATATTACAACTCTTTTTCCCTCTCCCCAACTACCAAGCCTCCAGAGGCCACTGGCTCCACATCAATATTGTCATTTCTTCCATTGGTAGAATCACAATATGTCTATAGTAGAATACCAGTAAGTCCACTCTAGTCCATAGCTCTTCCTCCAATCCTGAGGACTGTGGGATGGTGATGTCCACTCCATCTCTAATTGAAAGGGGGCTTATATCCCATTGGGAAGAGGAATGGGACTATCCTGCCTGCTGCCGCAGACTCTCTCCATTCCCTGGGATGTTTGTTGCCCATCCTCATCTCCCTGCCAGTTGCCCTGGGTAAGTCCAATGAACTGTAGAGTAGGTTTTGCAGCAACACCGAGGTCCTGGGCCCATATGGCAGGCACATGGACAGCCCAAAGACTCGAGTTTCTGGATGTACACCTACAAACTCCAGCACCAAGTATAGGTTTAAATAGAAGGGACAGATTAGCCACGTGCAGGGAAGACATAGCTGAGTCCAACTATGTCACTGTCAGGAGGACAAACTCCAAAGTAAGGCACCAACTCCACAGCCATCCACTCTAACCATGGGACCTGGGTGTCTCTAGAGCCCTCAGGAGTCCCACTATTTGGAGTAATATCCACTTTGGCAGTCTATGAGATCCTGCTGAAATGTGCATAAGCATTACCTCTAGGATGAACCCCCGGCTTATTTTGAAGTCTCTTAGCCATATAAACTCACTAGCTTACCTTTCCTCCCTTTTTTTCATGGTCTTTTTCCAGTTGCATTGCTAGTTGGTGCTTGGTAGCAATCCCTCCCTGCCAGGGAGGCTAATCTCCCGGAGTCATGTCCCACAATGAGCGGAAGGTAATGCATTCATATGCTGAGTTTGACTTAGATAGAGGCCACATTTGAGTAACAAGGAGGCTTTCAGGAGGCAACCCTTAGGCACCCCATAACAATAGGCTAGTTTTCAATTTCAAGAGCAAAGACTCATAAACCTAATCATCAATATTGGGGGCCCATCAGTGGATCATCCTTTGCCAGTCACTGTCCCTGCACTTGGGGGACTGTTGCTGCTCCCTTAGAGAATGGGGAAGAGCTCTCCAGGATGGGAATTTAGTATTCTCTCATTTATTGTGTGCATCTCCACCTACTGTGACAATGCCCTGTGAACATTTGGACATTTTTATATACCTTATATGTATGCTCAGGTAAACTTCCTCCCATGCATCCCCCATCCCTGACACCCCACAACAATGATCCTCCCCTGTCCCAGTTGTAAACTTTCTGTGATCCAAAGACTCTTTCAAAGATGAAGCCATTACAAGAGCAGAATACAATTATTAGAAAAATGAAATAATAAAGATAAGTTTAAATATAAAAGATAAAATGCATAAAAATGTTTTAAAAATTAAAAATTAAATTAAATTAAGAGATTGGGATATAAAAAATGAAAAATATTTTACAACATTAAAAAAAAAATTTTTTTTTAATTTTGCCTTTCATCACTGCAATATTTGGTGCCCTGTCTCTACCGTGGCATCTTCCCCCACTTATTCCCCAGTGTCTCACTATTTTTCATTTTGTTTTCAAAGAACTTTTAGATTACAGCAAAGTCACACACAGAACACAGGAGATTCCCATATACCCAACATCTTCCCCCTTTCCTTCCCTCCATATTAATACCTTTTTACATGTGGCTGGTAGCTTTGTTATAACTGATGCACAAATAGTGAAACGTAGCAACTAAACATGCTCAATGGTTTACACTATGGTTTACATTTTAGACCATACACTTTTATAAATTTTGATGATATTTACCATGTCCTGTGTCCATCACTGTAAGATCATGCAGAACAATTCCAATGATCACTAAATACCCCCTGTTTGATCTCTTCTATTCCTCCCTTCCCATTCACCCGGGACCCATGGTGACCCCCTGGCTTGACTCGTTGGATGACAAGATTCATAGTTACATGCAACAAGACTGAGGTCTGGATACACTGGTTTGTCCTCCCATGTTAGGAACTGCCCTTTGCTCTTGAGAGACTCCCGACTGTCTATTTCTGAACAAATCGGTCCTTCTGAGGATAGGAGTCCAACTCCTTCCCACTCATTACGTGGGTCTCCACTTACTAACACAACACATTATGACAGAATGATTACTCACACACTCCCTAGAAACCTGCTCCAGGTATGCCCTGTCCCGAATGCCCCCCCCATCCAACACCCTACACCAGTAAGCCTTCCTTGTCACATTACCATAAAAGCATTCTCAACTTTGTACTTTCAACCACATACCTGCAAATCCCCAGTGTTCACCTGGTCCCTCTCACAACCCTCTCCCCATTAACCTGGACCTTCTATCCCACTCTTTCCAATCTACCCACATGTCAACCCTGTACTACCAACCCAATAATATCACTACGTTCCTGTTCTATCCCTTGAATATGCAACTACACTCTTTCACCTACCATAGATTAAAGTACAGATTAAAATAATACTAAATTTTAAATCAGCAAGATCTAAGGGAATAAAAAAGAGCACATTTGGTACATGTCAAACTCACAGTAATTGGTAGGACTGATGCTGAGATAGACTTTAGATGGAATAAATACCTATTACCATAAGGATATCCAAATGTTAAGTGAACAAGTAATTTCAAAATAATAACAATAATAATAACTTCTTTCTATTGAGCACTATATATATGAAAAACATTGTTCTCAAACTTTTGCGTATATGAGACTGTGAGTTTAAAAATTAAAAGCGAAAATGTTTTCAAGCTAACACAGGTGGTAGGTTGCAGAACATAGGGTCAAAATGAGGGAATCTATTTTCAGAAGTTGTGATCTTAAAATTACTATTTTTTTTAACAAGAAGTCAAATGCTAAATTACATGGTTTTCTTCTTTGAACAAAAAGATATAATACCTCTAGTGACAAATTCCCTTGTAGGTGTTTTCATTATCAAAACAAAGTGATTAAGCATGTTTTTATTAAAGGTCACTGAGTAAGACCATTTGTTTACATCAAGGATATAAAAAAGT
>JAQZBX010069194.1:0-15610 GCA_029593785.1 Cabassous unicinctus | reverse complement strand
CCCCCCCCCCCCCAAATCTAAACCATACAAGAGCATGCCAAATGAAATGTCTCCTTACCCCCCTCCTCCTAGTTCCTGTCCCTCTACCCAGGTATCACCATTTTAAACCATCTATGTTATCATTTCTTTTGTTTATCACCACCCCATAAGAGTACTTAGATGTCTTTCTTGACTTACCAGTTTTGAACATTATGTATGCAACAAAATGAGAAATGCATTTTGTGGTTATATTGAGACATTCATCTGTAGTCAGTTCTCCACTCTGCTCCTCTCCCCTGCCCTTATATTTATCCCCAGCTACACACACTTGAACACCCAGGCACAATTAGCTGCTGTTCTACAGTTCTTCATTCTCTATATACTCAGGTCCTTGGGTTGTCACTGTATGTGGGTGTATCTGTCCCCCCAACTAAACTGTATCTCTGAGGCAGGTCCGTGCTTTCCTCATGGTCAGAGGCCAGGGCACAAAGGAACTCCTGGATGCCTGAAGTGAACAAATGAATATGTGTTCTTAGCATTACCTCTCCTACCGCCCCACCCAATGGCCAGTCACGCTCAAAGGCCCAGCTCCCATCCTCTCAAGTGGTCCGCAGCACTTGCCAGACAGCCACTCTCTGGGAGTAGCCAGATCACCTTTCTAAACGTTTGGCTGCTGGGCTGAGGTTAGAGTGGGAAGCTAGGCCTGGAGGCAGAGGGATCCAGCAGAACCTCTCTCCTTCACTGAGGACATGGGCAGGGGGCTCTCTCTCTCTCTGTCCTTGTAGGAGGTGTTCCGGCAGCACCGAGGGCTGCAGCTCCTGGCCCTGGTAGAGGAGGTGCTGCCCCGCCACGGCAACGGCCACCATGGGGACTGGCACATCTCCCTGAGCAAGCCCAGTGAGAAGGAGCAGCACCTTCTAATGACCTTGGTGGGCGAGCAGGGTGAGCGAGGGCAGCCGATGGGAGGGAGAGAGAGTTGGTGTCCTCTGGAGAGAGGGCCTGGGCAGGTTGCAGTAAACTGGCAGGCGTATCCCGAGGCCAAGAGAGGTCACCTTCAGAGCCATGGGAAAGTGCACAGACAAAAAGCACTTTTGAACTTGGAACTCAAGGATCAGAGGATGAGCTACTAATGGGATATCCTAGTTCAGGGTTCAAAGAATACTGACAGGCTTGGGTTCTGGAGAAGAGGAAGAGGGTGTGAATTAGTTATTGGGAACAGGAGTCAGGGTGGGTAGGTGTGGTTTCAGCACAGGCCTGAGCTGAGCTGGGACTGCCCACGCTGTATCGGGTGGGAAAGTAGGGGCGTGTGCCAAACGAAGCCATGTGGGGTTGCAGCAGTGACCATCTAGTGTAATACCTGTCCTACTGCACTGTGGGCATCTGCTACATATTTTTTTAACAAATCAATTCAATGGAAAACAAGTACGGGTGAGACTGGGAGTAGCTGTAGCCTGAGGATCTGTATAATCAAGAGCTGGGAAGTGAGGCTAAGGAAGCTCAGGCCAGAAGCTATCTGAAAGAGGATTGCCAGGAGCCTGTGAGGGACAGCCTCAGTGGCCAAGGCTATGTTGATAACAGTGTCTTTCCCCTCCCCCCAGGGGTGGTGCCCACTCAAGATGTCCTTTCCATGCTGGGTGACATCCGCAGGAGTCTGGTGGAGGTAAGAGCTCTGGGCCTGAGGACCAGTTACTGCTGATACTCTCCCCTCCCCATTCCTTACAGCTCTGGAAACAGAGCTGCCCACTCTCCAGGACAGGAAGCTGCCTATACCCTGTGGTCCAAAGAAGCAGAAGACAGACTTTTGCTCTCGGCAGGCTCCTGGTTTAGGGAACTCAGACACAGCTCCAGTGGGCAGATAGAGCATATGGACAAGTAACTGCAGAGCCAGGCAATGCATGTCCCAATGAAAGAGCACACATTAGGTGCAGTCAGGGGCTGCAGAGGGAGCCAGGCAGTGGTAAGAGGGTAGTCAAGAGAGGACTCAGAGAGGGGCATTTCTGAGGGCGATTTTTATGTTTAAATGGGAATTTTCTGGGGAGACAGTGGGAGAAACACCCTGTCTGGCCAAGGGGATTGTGCAGAAAACCCAGAGGTGGAAGAGTGTGATGTGGTTCCTGGAACACAAGGGCAGGGCTTCAGTGAGAACATGAGACACAGAAGTGCTCCATAAACCAACCACCATCCAGCTGGGGTCTATTAGTGCTCATCTACCCGGGCACCCCGCGGGGGATGGGAGTGGGGGCCTGGGCACTAGGAGCCAGCCCACCATCTTGCGAAGCATCCTCAGCCAGGGACAGACTGTAGCTGCCTGGCCGTCTCGAGACACCTGGACCAAGGAGAGAGCCTGGCCACCTCTGCTCCTGAGCTGCTGCCTCTCTGCAGGGCTGGGCAGAGACAGTGGCCTGGGGGGAAGCCCAGAATCCTCTTCTGTTCCCCCGCTCCTCACACCACATTCCTTGAAGGGGAGCCTGCAGCACCTCAACGCCCCTCTGACCCATACAATTATGAGGACAGCCACCATCTCCACAAAACTACTTCCACTAACTGCGAAACCCCATGCCCTAGTAGCAGTCCTTTTCAGTCCCGAGGGCTCTGTAGTATTTGACAGCAAAGACGGGCTGTGTGTCTATCATCTTGGGCCCCTGCTTCCTTATCTATTACATGCAAGGGTTAGAAGGCTTCTCTTGTTTCCTCTCTGTTAAGCCTACTGAGTGTGTGCTATGTGCCAGACTCTGCAGTGGGTTCTCTCCCTTTGTCCTCATCTGCATCCCACGAGGGTGTGAGGGTTAAATCAGGCACCCTACCAAGTACTGCTGGAAACCCCATGTAATATGAGAGAGTCGGAGCCCAGAGGGCTTAGTGACCTGCCCAAGACTGCACAGTTAGTAAGTGATAGAGCCCAGCTCGGGGCCTCCATGTCATACTGACTGGATGGCTACTGAGGACCTTTCTGGTTCTAGGGTTTTGGGTTCAGGAACACTGGGGCTGGGGAAACTTGGGCTGGCTTTGTCTTTTCTTTTACAGAGGCACCTCAGTATTCATATGGGGGAGTGGAGAGGAGGGCACTTAATTCAAACTGACTGGTTAAAAGGCCTGCTGGGTCCTTGGAAGTAGATTAGTGAGTGAATTTAGCAAGTTCATTGGTGGGTGAATCTAGTAAGAAAAAAGTTACCCTTGATAACTTCAAAATTAGTACTGGAACTATACAGGGTGAGTGACAGAGCCCAAGGAAGAGCTGAATACCCACCTAAGAAAGGCCCCGGGCAGCCTGGGGGTCTCTGCATCAGGAGCCAGTGGAGGCTGTACCTGGCACCACTGCCATCCTCGTGAAGCACCTCGCCCTCCTTGCTTCCCTCTGCTTGAGATTCTGATCTGTGGGAGAGAAGCACTGCCTGGCCCAGTGGGGACACAGCAGCCACTTGGCCACAGGAGTCAGGCCCCCTGAGGGCAGCCCCACCCAGACTACGGGCAGGTGGGGAGGGGTGCTGGGCAGCTCAGGGCAGCTGGTGCTCCAGGGGGAAGAGGAGGCCGAGGTGGCCCATGATGCACCTTTCCTAGGGTTCGGAAGCCTAGAGTGATACTTGAACACTCCTCCCCCACATGCAAAGGTAGAAGCTGTGTTTCAGGAGCTGATTCTGTGGGTGGGTGGGTGCTGGGTGCGTGAAGAGGGGCTCTCACTACTCTTACTTTTCCCTTTTTTCTTTTCTTTACCATTGGTGGGCGTGGGGCTCTGGGCTCCATCTAGTTTGGATAATGAGTAGTAGCCTGGAGGCTGGCCTTAGAAGGGGGTTAGGATTGGGGCAGAAATCATGGTGGGGCTGGGAGGACGGGAAAGTGGTGAGGAATGGGGATGTTGGGAGTAGGGTGTTTGGAGCTGCCCTCAGGCTAATGGGATGGGCCAGAGCAGAGAGGCCTGCCGGGTGCAGGTCCAGGACATTGAGGGAGCGTCAGGGCCTGGGGCCAGAGTGTGCCAGCTCCCTTGCAAAGCCTGTCCCAGGCCCTGAGCTCCCAGCCCGTGGCACCCAGGACCACAGCTCCTGGCTCCCCCCCACCCCCCCACCCCCCAGATCGGCATCCAGAACTACTCCATGACCAGCAGCTGCCAAGCGCGGCCCAGCCAGGTACGCAGCGACTATGGGACACTCTTCGTGGTGCTGGTGGTCATTGGTGCCATCTGTGTCGTCATCATCGTGCTCGGCCTGCTCTACAATTGCTGGCAGCGCCGGCTGCCCAAGCTCAAACACGTGGTGAGCGTGGGGGCAAGCGGGCAGCAGGGCCCTGGGCTGAGTAGGTGCCGGAGGAGCAGAGTGCCCAGCAAGCTCACCTGGCCTGTCAGGGGCTGCTTCCTCCCCAGTCAGATGGGGTGTAAGAACAGCCCTTGGCTCACAGGACCTATGGCCACAATGGAGGCTGCTAGGGCAGGTGCTGGACGTGCAGAGAGAGAACTGGGTGCTGGTTCACCAGATCTGGGGGCCCAGGGCAGCAGGAACTGGGTTTCCTGGTGGTGCCAGTGCCAACTCGAGGCACAAGGGGCCTGCAGGGTCTACGCTTACTAGAGGGGTGCCTGGGTGGGGCCAGCGCCAGGCTTCAGGAAGAGGGCTCAGGGCCTGGGAGGCTTCCCAGGGAGGAAGGAAGCAGCAAAGCCTGTCTGTGCTATCTCCTATAAAATGGGGCTGTTGGGAGGGATCAGATGATGTCTGGAAGGCAACGGATTATTAGAATTATTTTTAGAAAAGACTAGAGCTGTGGGACCAGAAGAGAAGGGATCCCTGGGATTCGTTGTCTAGGGATTTACAGACTAGGAAAGGAGACATAAATGACTCGATCACGGCCACAAGACTAGGGGATTGTGGAAATCAAGCGGGACGGTGCGGCTGTTCGGAGCAGAGGAGGGTGTGGGGACTGTGGCCGCCCCGCGCGCTCCCCAGCGCCCCCCTCCCACCCGTCCGCAGTCGCACGGCGAAGAGCTGCGCTTCGTGGAGAACGGCTGCCACGACAACCCCACGCTGGACGTGGCCAGCGACAGCCAGTCAGAGATGCAGGAGAAGCAGCCCAGTCTGAACGGCGGCGGGGCCGTCAATGGCCCGGGAGGCTGGAGCGCGCTCATGGGGGGCAAGCGGGACCCCGAGGACTCGGACGTGTTCGAGGAGGACACGCACCTGTGAGGGGCGCCCGGCTCGGACGCAGCAACGCGGGTCCCGAGGGATCCAGCCTGAACCGGTCGGCGGGTCCTGGTTCACTGTGGGCCCCGCGGCTGTTCCCTGCGCGCCCGCGCTGGGCACGAGAAGGGCGGACCCCGCAGAAGCCCTGCGCCTCCCCTGCCCTCTCGGGTCTCCCCCGGCCGCCACCCCGCAATCTGGCCCTCCATGCGGGGACTTCTCGGCTTCCCACCAACATTACAAAACAGTCTTCGCACAGATCCCCCGCCCCGCTCCCGCCCCGAGGCCCTGAGCATCTGAGCCCGTCTCAGGCACCGCCCCGAGGTCCCCGCCCTGGGACTGGACCCTGCTTTCCCGGCCCTTCTGAACCCCGGCTCCGCGGCCACGGCCCGGTGCAGTCGTTGCCTCACCCCCGTCGGTCCGCCCCGGCTCAGAGTGCGGGGAGCGCGGGCGGCGAGTGCATCCTGCGCACCGGGACCCCCATTAAACCCGTCCGGGAGGCGAAGCTGAGCCCAGTCCGTCCCGCCTGCCCGCCTCGTTCTTCCTGGGTTGGGGTGTCTGTGTTGGAGGCGGGGGCCGCGAACTCCCTCTTGGGGAGCGAAGGGAGGCTTTCGGTGGCCTTGACGGGGGTGGGGGGCCGTGAGACCGCGGGGCTTGGTGACCCCGAGGCCGAGTGGGTCCGTGCCGAGGCGGTCGGTCCTCCCGGCGCCAGGCGCCGCTGCGGAGCGGGAGTAGGGACTCTGCGGTCCCGGCGGGGGCGGGGCCAGCCGGCGTGTGTTTACATCCGGCCAGGACGCGCCACCGTCGCCGCCTGAGGTCTTTCGGCCTCAGGTCCGAGCTGCCTGCGACATGGACACCAGCGACCTCTTCGCTAGCTGCAGAAAGGGGGATGTGGGCCGAGTGCGGTGAGAGGCTCCGCAGTCCCGGACCGCGGGAGGGGGCGGGAGACCCTCGGGACACCTCTGCCCCCCGCCTGGCCGGGGGATGCTGTTGGACAGCCTCAGGGAAGGAGACCACCCGCCCACAGGCGCCTGGGCCGCGGAATCCGAGTTCAGCTAGGGGATGCCCAGGGGCTGCGGCAAGCTTTCGGACCGGCGTGCTCAGGGGAGGGGCGTGGGGGATGACTGACGCCCGGTGGTCTGGGAGGGCTTTCCGGAGGAGAGGACGGCTACGCTAAGGCCCGAAGGAGAAATTGGCAAAGAGGAGGGGCTGCTCCTCTGGGCGAGCAGGGCCCGAATGCCAGGGCCCTGGGGGCTCCAGACCTGGGTCTTTTCTCTGATGTTTCTTGGCCTGGCGTTGGGGACACAGTATCGGCCTTCGGTTCCCAGGAATTCAATTTTCAGCAGCCCCTAAGTGCAGCTAAAGCAAATCTGGCGCTGAGATCCCTGTTTCCATGGGCCAGACGAGGGTGGGCTTGTGCCTGTTGGGGTCTGGGGCACCTCTCTTCTTTGGGCGTCCTTCTTGGCCGCCTTTCTCTCTGCCTTCCTTTCTCCTGCCCTGGCCCTGACCACCCCTGGGCTGGCCCAGGTTTCCTGTGCTTTCTCACTCCCTTAGACTCCCTGGGCCCATTCCCAGCATCAGATGCCACACGAGTTGATGACCCCCCCAAAGCCGAATGTAACCCAGAGCATTCCCAGCTCTAACTTGGATATCCTGGACGTCTCTTCCGGGCTGCCCCTACCTGACTCTAAGACATTCATGTCCAGATTGAAATTCTCACCTTCCTGTCTACCAGTGATGGCTCTCCCAGCATCAATGCTGACTCCTCTGTCACCTCCCACATCCCATCGGCTACCAAGATTCATGACTTTTTACCTTCTAGAATCTATCAACTCTTTCCACACACTGTTCTATCACCCTGGTCTACACCACTTCCATACTTGCTACTGCCTCCTCTTTTGCTCCCAAACCCCTCCCCAGGTCTCAGCCTCTTCTGCTCCCGGGCCTGGCCTCTGCCCCTCCAGCCCATCATTCCTCTGCTATCTACTATTGATGTTCCGTGTCTACCTGATGCTTTCCTGTCTCCAGACCCTTGTCTTGTCTTTGTCCCTTTGTCTGGACTGCCTGCCTTACTTGCCCTCCCCTAGAGTCTCTTCTCCCAGACCATGACCTGGTCGTGATGCAGGCCCTGACCTCCTCCCTGCCCAGGTACTTGCTGGAGCAGCGAGATGTGGAGGTGAATGTGCGGGACAAGTGGGACAGCACGCCTTTGTGAGTGCCGGTGGGGTGTGGTCAGGGCGGGCTGGGGGGACACCCCTTTGTGAGTGCTACCTGGGTGGGATGATCAGAGCGGGCTGGGGGGTGGTCCTTTAGCGCTGACCACTGCTTCCTCACCTTCCTTCCCTCCCTCAGATACTATGCCTGCCTGTGTGGGCATGAGGAGCTGGTACTCTACCTTCTGGCCAATGGTGAGAGGAAGGGGCAGGGATGTAAATGTGTGCGTGTGTGTGTGTGTGTGTGTGTGTGTATACATCTGCAGATACCCAGAAGCCCCCTTGAGTCCTCTTTTTCTTACCCTCACTCCCATATCTGATCCCCAAGTCCAGTTAGCTCTACTTTTAATCTGTCCTCTCCTCTTCTACTTCCTCATCTCCACGACTACCCCCTAGGCCAACCTAGTGGCATTCGCATCTCTCTCCTGGATGCAGGTCTCCCGGCTTCCCCTCTTGCCCCACCTACAGTCTGTTCTCCATATTGCAACCAGGGTGATCGCCACACAACAAACCTGATCTGCTTAAAATCCTCCAATGCCTTCCCACAGCATTTAGAATAAAACTAGAATGCTTTCCCATACCTGCAAGGTCCTACCTGATCTGTCCTCTCCTCTCTGGCCTCATCCCCTCCCTCTCTCCCATGTACTCACTCATTCCAGCCGCCCCAGGCCTTCTTTGTGCTGCACCAGCACTCCACGCTTGTGCCTGCTCCCAGTACTCTGCACTTGCTGTTCCTTCCGCTTGGACCACCTGTTCGCTGGGTCTTTGCATGGCTGACCCCTTCCATTCAGGACTTTGCTGACTGTCACCACTGTCACCTTTTGCCTTGCTGTATTTTTCGTAGTAGCCGCTGGTTTGTTATCTGATGTTATTTGTCAACTTGTCCCGCATCCTTTTCCCTCACTGGAACGTGAGTTCCGTGAGGGTGGGGATCTGCTTCTTCTGTTCATGGCTGTGTCTCCAGGGCCTAGTACAGAGCCAGCCACAGAGTCTGCTCTCGATTTTGCATAATGTGGGTCAATGAAAGTGTGCCTATGTGAGTGGAGGATGCGTGT
The DNA here is from genome assembly GCA_029593785.1 of Cabassous unicinctus. NCBI lineage: Eukaryota > Metazoa > Chordata > Mammalia > Cingulata > Chlamyphoridae > Cabassous > Cabassous unicinctus. The sequence goes on along the minus strand of JAQZBX010069194.1, from coordinate 7,204 downwards.
GTCTGGTTCCAAGGAGGGAGGATGCCAGGGTCAGAATGGACCCAGGGTAATTTGGGAGAGTGTCTCCAGAGCTACGGGCCCCATGTGAGTGGAGGTGGGGAAAAGGGGCAGGGAGACTAGGATTTTCCCCAAGCCCGAGGGGACGTGGTCCCGGCGCCCCATTCCGAGAGGCGGCCACACCTGCCCCGCTCCAGACGCCTCCCCAGCCTCAGTGGGCAGGCCTAGGGCACCGCTAAGTGTGAGCTCTGCCGCCCCCGCAGGAGCCCGCTGCGAGGCCAACACCTTTGACGGCGAGCGCTGCCTCTATGGGGCGCTGAGCGACCCCATCCGCCGGGCGCTTCGCGACTACAAGCAAGTCACTGCCTCCTGCAGGAGGCGGGATTACTACGATGACTTCCTGCAGCGGTGAGAGGGGGCGTGGGGCGGGGCCTGGCGGGGCGGGGCCTGGCGGGGCGGGGCCTGGCGGGGCGGGGCCTGGCGGGGCGGGGCCTGGCCACGTGGGTTTGCGCTGGAGGACCACGCCTGCTGCTGGTGGGGCCTGCACCGGGTTGAGAGCTCACTCCTTCCGGATGGGAGGGCAGGAAGGGGAAAACCGAGGGAGCAGCCCTGCTGAGCACACCCTCTCCCTCACCTCCGCCCCCCCCAAGGCTCCTGGAGCAGGGCAGCCACAGTGACGTGGTCTTCGTAGTGCACGGGAAGCCCTTTAGGGTGCACCGCTGTGTCTTGGGTGCCCGCAGCCCCTACTTCGCCAATATGCTGGACACCAAATGGAAGGGCAAAAACGTCGTGGTTCTCAGGCACCCATTGGTGCGTTCTCCAGCGTCCCCAGGAGGAGCCCCGGGCCGGGCTCATGCCCAGTGGCTGACTCTGATCCTTCCCTCCGGCTCACTCTCTGCCCACAGATCAACCCGGTGGCCTTCGGGGCCTTGCTGCAGTACCTGTATACAGGTGACCCACCCTGGGCCCAGGAGTGGGGTTTGGGGAGGGGCTGCACTTCTGGCCAGCAGCAAACCCAGGAGTGGCTTCTAGGGTGGAGCCACCCAGACCCTGGGGCTTCAATACCCCCTGAAGGCGGAGTAGTTCCAGAAGCTCCTTGGGTTGGGTTGTGAGATGACAGACTGGTGTCCCTGGCACCCATTCTGCTCAGGAAGAGCTTAGAGCTTATCCCACCTACAAACTGAGCCCCTTCCCATCTGACCCTGAGGCCCGAGGCTCTTCTTGATAAGGAAACGAAGGCAGCAAGGAGTCCTGGGGGTCCCCACCCTGCCTCCTGTGCCTGATGGCTGAGGCCCTCTCAGGCCCTGACCACCCACCCTGCACCCAGGCCGCCTGGACGTCGGCGTGGAGCATGTCAGCGACTGTGAGCGCCTAGCCAAGCAGTGCCAGCTGTGGGGCCTGCTCAGCGACCTCGAGGCCAAGTGCGAGAAGGTTTCCGAGTTCGGTGGGTGCAGGGTGTGGGGTCTGAGTCATGGGTGGGAACTGGCAGTGCCAGCCTGGCCCCTGCAGCTGCGCATCCCCCCTCCCCCCCACAGTGGCCTCCAAGCCTGGCACGTGCGTGAAGGTGCTGACCATCGAGCCACCCCCGGCCGACCCCCACCTCCGGGAGGACCTGGCCCTCCTGGCCGACTGCGCCCTGCCCCCTGAGCTCCGCGTGAGTGTGGGCGGGCTGGGCCGTCTGCTGTGAGGGTGCGGGTGGTGGGAAGCCACACACACTGCGATTCAATTCCTGTCATCTCCTTTTTCTGAGGCCAGTTGTTGATTTTTCTTGTTGCTTATTTGTTTTGTATTTAAATCTGAAAACAAGGCTCTTGGCTGGGGGCTGGCTCCTGTCCCCACTCCCGCCCACTCTGATGGCTCCTCTCCCTGTGTCCCCAGGGTGATCTCGGGGAGCTGCCCTTCTCATGCCCTGACGGCTTCAACAGCTGCCCCGACGTCTGCTTCCGCGTGGCCGACTGCAGCTTCCTCTGCCACAAGGTGCCCACCCCCGCCCCCACCCCTGCCCTGAGCCCTGTGTTGGCTCCTCTGGGGACAGGGCCTGGTCCTGGCACCCCCTGAGCCTGGCCTCCCCCAGGCCTTCTTCTGTGGCCGCAGCGACTACTTCCGGGCCCTGCTGGATGACCACTTCCGGGAGAACGAGGAGCTGGAGGCCTCGGGGGGCCTCCCAGCCATCACCCTGCACGGCATCTCCCCCAGCATCTTCACCCACGTGCTCTACTACATGTACAGTGACCACACGGAGGTGGGGCGCTCGGGAGGGGGCCGCCCATACTGGGGCAGGGGGGCGGCAGTCCGGATGGGGTGCACGACCCCCGTGAGATGGGCTCAAGGGAGTGTTGGGGGCCCAGGTGGGGACCTGTGGGAGCTCCAGGCTGGTTCTATGGGGCTGCAGAGAATGGTCGTAGGACCCTTTTGTATTTTTCTTTGAGACAAAGGGTGCCTTGGCAGGTTCCAGATCGGGAGCAAGTGACAAGACCCATGTGACAAGTGCTTGCCACTTAGGGGACATTCTCCACCCTGCACAGGGCTTGTGCCAGGCCCCTGGGGTCCCCAAGCTCTCCGGCTGGAGAGGTGGGCAGGGGCAGTAACCCTGAGCTGTCCCCATCCGCCATCAACGGGAAGCCCTGAGCCTGCCCCTGGGTGGCTGCAGATCCCTGGGGCTTGTTTTCTCGTGCCACCTCTTATCCCGCTATCTGCCTCCTTCTTCATCTGCCCCCAGGTGTCACTGACACAGGGCCATGGGGGCAGTCACCGACAGTGCTGAAGGCTTGCTCTGCTGGTGTGTGTTGTGTATGTGTATGCGTGAAGGCCATGTGCTGTAACAAAGAGCCCTGAAGAGATAGCGGCTTAAGGAAGAGAGAAATGTGTTTCTCCTTTACTTCCAAGACGAGTGCCCCAGGCAGGTGATTTGTGGGGACCCGGCTGGCCCTCCATCTTGTTGCCCTGCCACATCCCAAAGCAGGGTCTGCCAACTTCTTCTGTCAAGGACCAGGTGGCAGATGTCACACGGTCCCTGTCACACTTCTCACCTTGGCCCTAAAGTGCAGAAGCAGCCTGGGACAGAAAGGAACGGGCATGGCTGTGCTCCAGAAAATGCTCAAGGGTGGTGGTCTCCTCTGCACCCGGAGATGGGGTCACAGGCAGGGTCGTGTTCTAGAAAGAGGAAGAAGAAAGCAGGGCACGCAGCTTCCTTTTTCATAAGCAGCGTCGAAGTTGCACAGGCCGCTTCTCGTCTCATACCGGAGAGAACTCAGTCAGTGGCCTTACTTTCCAACAGGGAAGGAGACGCGGCCTCCGGCTGGGCAGCCACGGCGAAGCTCCCCCTCTGTCAGAGGGAAAAGGGGTAGTGCGTGTTGGTGGGCGACCCTTCGCTGGCGGCCTGGGCTCCGTCCCCCCACCTCCTCTCAGCCCTGTCTGCTTCTGCAGAGCAGTCTGGCTCTCTGCCCCCCCGGGAGCCACCTTGCCTATGCAGGGGCAGCTGGAGAGGCAGGGTGGTGCCACGGCTTCGCGCCGGGACTCTGAGGCAAACCCGGCTCGACTCCTGGGTTAGCTGCTTACGAGCCGTGCGGTTCTGGGCAAGTTACTTAACTACCCGGAGCCTCGGTTTCCCCATCTAGAGAATGGGGGTGACAACAGTCACTGCCCCCTCAGGCCTCATGCAGATGAGAAGCGTCATCCCTGGCTGAGGGGTCGGAATGGCGCCGGTGGTGGGGGACGAACAGTGCGCACCAGCGTCTGACGATGGCGGCGTCCGTTCTGTGGTTGCCCGGCCTGTGCCCTGTGCCGGCCAGAGCCTGGGCCGAAGCTAGAGAACTAGTCTTTCCCAGCTCAGGATAGAGTGTAGGTGCGGCTCCAAGTCCCCTGCTGGACAGTTTCAGAACTCAGGTCTCTGGGACCTCAGGGCTCGGGCTCTGGTTCCTGAGGCTTCCCTAGAACATGGTGCCACAAACTAGGCGGTTCTGAACAACAGGACTTCGTGGTCTACGGTTCTCAAGGCCAAGAGTCTGGAATCGAGATGTCGGCAACCCTGGAAGCCTCTAGGGGAGAGTCCTTCCTTGCCTCTTGCAGCTTCTGGTGGTGCCTGCGTCCCTTGGTGCCCCTTGGCGCTCCTTGGCACGCCTTGGCTTGCAGCTGCAGCACTTCAGGCTCTGCCTCCGTCATCCCACGGCCTTCTCCTCTGTCCTGTCTCCTCTCCTCTTATAAGGACACCAGTCATGTTGGGTTAAGGGCCCACCTGACTCCTGTATGGCTTTATTCTCACTTAGCCAATTCCATTTTGGGAGTTAGGATGTCAACAGACCTTTCTGGGGGCACAGTTCAACCCATAACAGGCTCTCTCCCCTGCCAAGGCCCCATCGACTCAGATCCCAGGGGCCCCTCAGCCTGACCAAGGCCCGGGAAGCCGTCCTAACCCTCGCTGCCCCTTGTGGGCCCTGTGGATCCTGGGGGAGTCCGGGTGGGGCCCCGGCTGGCCTGGCTGGGGGAGCTCGGTCCCCGCCCTAGGCCCTGCCCTCTCCCGAGCAGGTCCAGCCTCAGCTGCTGGACATCTGGGAGGCCCCGGGTGACCTGGGGGGTGCCCCTCGCCCCCTCTCTCCCCACAGCTGCCCCCCGAGGCGGCCTATGATGTGCTGTGCGTGGCCGACATGTACCTGCTGCCGGGCCTGAAACGGCTCTGTGGCCGCAGCCTGGCCCAGCTGCTGGACGAAGACAGCGTGGTGGGCGTGTGGCGTGTGGCCAAGCTCTTCCGCCTGGCGCGGCTTGAGGACCAGTGCACCGAATACATGGCCAAGGTCATCGAGAAGGTGGGCCACCGGGCGAGGCCGGGACGTGGCGTGTGTGTGTATCGGGGGTCTGCCAGGCACTGACCCCGCCTGCCCCGCAGCTGGTAGAGCGCGAGGACTTTGCCGAGGCTGTGAAGGAGGAGGCGGCGGCTGTGGCCGCCCGGCAGGAGACGGACTCCATCCCGCTGGTGGATGACATCCGCTTCCACGTGGCCAGCACGGTGCAGACTTACAGCGCCATCGAGGAGGCGCAGCAGCGGCTGCGGGCGCTCGAGGACCTGCTCCTGTCCATCGGCCTGGACTGCTGAGCGGCTGGGTGCGGCGCTGCGCTGTGTGCTGCTCTCCTTCCTGCTTTTTGCACACTCGTGGGTTGGGGGCTCTGTGGAGGGGCACCGGGGGATGGGCCCCCTCCCCCACAGCACAAACTAGCCTGGAGCCCCTGGGGCTGGGCAGCACTCAGGGAAACTCAGGAGGAGGTGGGCGTTGGTCTCTCGCTGTCCGTCTCCCCTGCAGCGCCCCCAGGGGCCCACCCAGCCTTCCCCCCACCCTGGCTTGCTCCTCTGAGCCTGGCTTCTCCCACTGCACAGCAGGCCAGGAAGGGGCAGGTGGGCATCTGTGTGTGACAATAAAGCTTGAATTCACGGTGGGGAACCTGAGCCTTTGTCCTGAGGGCGACTGGCAGCCTGAGGAGGTTGGGAGCTGGCCCTGGGGGCTTCCTGGAGGTGTGAGGGGCAGGGGAAGGAGCTCCTGAGTTGGAGCAGCAGTGACCTATCACTGGCCTTCCCCAGAGCTTCCAGACAGCACCCGGTGGCAATGCAGAGCCCAGCAGGGGCTGGTCCAGTGCCGGTTCTCTCCTTGCAGCCGTGAGGGTTGTCTGTGGCTGGGGTCCCAGGCAGCACCTCCTCTCCCAGCTGAGGTCACCCCACTGGGGTCGTGACTCACCTCGGGCCCAGATGCTCCCGTGGGCTCCACTTGGCAAAGTCAGACTGACCGGCCCCTGGTCCCCGGTGACCCTCCAGGAGTTCAGGGGAGAGGCGGCTCTGAGGCAGCGCTGGCCAGGCAGCCTGGAGGCTCTTCCCTCCTTTGCCACGTGTATTTCCAGCACTTATTTAAAAGCACCTGCCACACACGGAAGGCTATTCATACAGTACTCGTGATACTGCAGAGACATGGTGTCACCTTATTCTCACCACCCTCCGTTTCACAGGTACAGGGACTGAGGCTTGGCCACATCCAGGGTAGCCTCAGGACAGGGCCAGGGAGGAGTGGGCAGCAGGCACGTGAAAGGGAAAGGGGATGAGAGCCCCAGCCCCCCAGAAGTCCAGGTGCTCACAGCTCCCCCCATCTCATCGAGTCGATGGCAGGGAGGGCCCCAGGCCCAAGTGGACCCAGATGCCTGCCGCTGACCCCAACCCCAGCCTGACCCAGCCTGGCTCCACTCCCCACCCCCTCAGCTCATTCTGAGAGAGAGGCTGATAACTGAGTGAGCTGTTTTAGCTTGCTAAAAGCTGCCAATGCAAAAATATCAGAAATGGGGTGGGTTTTACAGTGAGAATTTATTACGGTAGAAGCTTACAGTTCTGAGGCTGTGAAAATGTCCAAATCAAGGCAACAGCAGAGATGCTGTCTCACCAAAGGTCGGCTGCTGTGATCCTGGACTCCTGCCACGTGGCAAGGCAAAATGGAGCCCGAACTCTGCTTTCTCCTCCAGGCTCACTTTCTCCCTGGGTTCAGCTTTAGATGATCAGGCACATGGCTCATCTCTCCCCCGGCCTTGTCTCTTCAGCTTTGGGCTGCTCTGCTGATTCCAGCCTCTGGCCTCTCTCTCAGCCTCTCAGGGTTTCTCTGTCTTTCTGTGGCTGTAGGAAACCCTGGAGTCCTCTCTTACACAGCAGGGTAAAAATGACAGTGCTCTTTGTGTGTCTCTGCCTTCAGTCCTCTGTTTATATGAGACTTAACCAAAGCAACCTAATCAAAAGTAATCTAATCAAAAGGTCCCTTAATGGAATCTAACCCAAAGGCCCCACATACGATAGGCCTACACACACAGGAATGGGTTAGCTTAAGAACATAATTTTCTGGGGTCCACAAAGGACTCAAACCAGGACGCGAGCATCTCCCCTTGGCCCAGGGCCCGCCTCCCAGGGCTGTGATATCATCAGGCGATGCACCTTGCTGCCTCGCTGGGCTCTGCTCTGCCCTGGGAGTGACCTGGGTTAAAATCAGAGGGGTCGGAAGCGGGTGTGGCTCAGTGGATAGAGCCCCCGTTTACCATATGGGAGGCCCGGGTTCGCGCCCCGAGGCCTCCTTGTGAGGGCACGCCGGCCTGAGCGGTGCGGTGGGCTGATGCAGCAACCTCACGGCAGGAAGCGGCTGTGGCGCAATGGATAGCGCACCCGTTTACCATATGAGAGGCCCCGGGTTCG
>JAQZBX010069193.1:0-15623 GCA_029593785.1 Cabassous unicinctus | reverse complement strand
AACACATATAGAAACATTGCAACTAACTATAGTCTATAGTTTACATACATTTTGAACAGCACAATTTTATAGGCTTTGACAAAATGTATAATGCCCTATATCCATCTTTGCAATGACATGCAGAACAATTCTAAAGTCCCTAAAATGCCACATGTTACTCTTATTCTTTCCTCTCCTTCCCCTCAGAAACTCTGGTGATCACTGCCTTTATATCAATCTTTCAAATTCTTCCATTACAAGAATAATAATTCTACTTTAGTCCATATTTGCATTCCACCTTATGTTTGTTCATTTCTCTTCCTTAAGGATTTGGGAATGTTTAGCCCCACTCTAGTTCCAATTGTGAGAGGCTTAGATCCCATGGGGCATATGGGTGGAACTGTCTTGCTCACAGTTTTAGATACTCTGATTTTGGGATAGTGTTAGTTATATGTACAAGTAAAAGGGTTAGAAAAGCCACATGTAGGGAAATTATAAATGAATCTAACTCTGTTACACTACGGAACATACATTCCAAAATAAGGCCTATTGACAGGGTGCTAAATTCCTGAGTAATCTGCACTGCTTATACTTTCTGGATGTCTCTAGAACCCTCAGGAGCCCCTGCTATTTGAGACACTGCTATTTGATTTCACTTTTAGATCTTAGCCATAAACACTCACTTGTATTTACCATTTCCCCCTTTGTTTGAAGTCTTTTCCCAGATGCATTGCAAGTTGTTGCTTGGTAATAATCCCTCAGTGCCAGGGACCTCATCCCTGGAAGCCAGGTTCCATGCCTAGGGGAGGCAGTGCTTTTATATGCTCAGTTTGGCTTAGAGAAGGGTCACATTTGAACAACAAGGAGGCCTTCAAGATGTAACTCTAAGGCAATGTATGAGCCTCTATTACATTTTTAATCCCATCCCTTTTGCCTTTCATTCCCATAAGGTCTGTTACTTTTCATTGCAGGCTTTCAAATTGTTCTTTATGCCCACCCAGTGTCTTCTTAATATCCTTTATCTCTTTTGTCATGTTTTCTTTCAATTCTTTAAATTGATTTAGAAAAGTTGTGTCATTATCATTGATTGTCTTAAATCCTGTTTCTCTTCAGGATTTTGTTTAGTTCCTTTGTCTGTGCCTTTTCTCTCTGTTTCCTAGTATGGCTTTAATTTTTTGCCAATGTCTAAGCATGTGAATATGTTGGTGAATTTGCTCTGATGGTCAATTTCTCTCTTGCCTATTTTTGCAGCTCTTCTTTGGTGTTTGATTAAACTTATTCTAAGTCTTTAAAATCACCCATCTTAAATAATCAAAATTGGGCCAGGTACTCACAAATGGGGTGTAGATTTTCTTCCAGGAGTTCAGGTAAAGAAAGATCTACAAGCAGTTTTTCTCCATGCAATTTCCAGACTGGCCATCAGATGGCAATCATCAAGACAGCTTCCTTTCCATGGAGGTGTTTCTTTCAATTTCCACTTTCCTATGTTGTGGTCTGGTCAAAGCCAAGATTCAAAACAGGCTATGGTGGCCAATTAACCAAAGAGAACTCCCCATCCCCCTCCCTATTCACTTGCAAAGTTGACAGGGAGGAAGACATTCATTCCCCTTTCAATCAGCTGCAGTGAGCCTGGGGCTTTATCCCAGCTTAATATCTTTGGGGTTGGGGATGAGAGCCCTTCCTGGCCACCATGGGGATTTGATAACCCAAGTATGTTGTTTTGGGTTCTTCATCTCTCTGTCCTTTGTCCTGCTGGGAGTTTTGTAGCACTGTCCTGGTCTGGTGAGACCCAATGCAGGTCCTCAGCTTTTGGCCCCATCTTTATTGTTTTTGTGAGACAGTTGAGCCCTACCTGCCTATTCCAATGCCATCTTAATGAAACTCCTATTCTTTTGTTTTGTGTTTGTAATTTCTGTTGGTGTTAACTAGATATAAGAAACTTTCAGAATGTGCTGGCTATATCTCATCTGTATTGTAAAATAGAAACTTGGTTTAAATTCAGCAGGTGCCTCTTATGAAATAGAAAATTATTTTCTATCGCAATGTTGCCTGGCCCCCTACTAAAGTAGATGGCTGTGAAAGGTAGCCCAAAAATGATTGTTTAAACTTCAAAAATATCTTACAATTGAGCTTGTTTTGTAATAATTATTTAAAATGAAGAGAAGGCATATTTGCCTATAACCAAATTGTTTCATTACTCTGTCATGCTTCTTTAATATTTATGGTAATTGTATATTGTAAAGAGTTTACTTAGAGATGGATTCCAAAAGTTATTTTGGTAACTTAAGTATGTAAGGTATAGAATGTTTTTTTAAGGAAAGAGAAATTAATTTGTCCTAAGACAAAATAACTAGTTATTAAGAAGGAGGAAAATAGCTTCCTTTAAAGGTGAAGTTGAGAAAAAAATCCTGTGTTTCAAGGGACAAAAAGGACTCCTAAAGCATATATGTTTATAAAAATTAATGTTATCCATATATTTGTATTTTAATTCATAAGGGAAAAATATATTCCCACGCTGAAAACTCATATTTGTGTAAACAGTGGAAAAGTTAAAATGGGGTGTTATTTTGGCAATGTTTAAGTTTTAGTAACATGTTATTCTGATCAGAATCTTTAGGTGTTAAATCTTTAGGTGTTTGAATCAATAGCTTATTTCTGAAATTCCAGTCTGTCTGTTAGGTGTACTCCAGAAGAGTAATCCAAAATATATGTGTTTAATGTCTATCTATCCAAACTGTTAAATTAGTGTTTAATTGCATTTACACTGTTCAAGTATTCCTAACTGGTTGCTGGTTATTAATAAAAGTGTTTCCAAGAATAAGCATGAATATTATAGGCAACTCTGATCCCAGAAGTGATTTTTTTATTTTAAATATATATTTTTTTAATTTAAAGATACTTAGATTACATAAATGTTACATTAAAAATGCAGGGGATTCCCATATGTCTCACTCCCTACTCCTGCCACACTTTCTCACATTAACAACATCCTTCATTAGTGTGGTATATTTAGAGATGTAAAATGGAGAGATTGGAGACAGCCATACCCAAAGAATGAGAATATGAGACAAATTAATGAGTTTGTGATTCAGTTGATATGTCTAACTCTGTGTCGGTCATTTTGTTCAGTGTATATTTTCATAACTCCTGGGGGTAATATCAAATTAACAAATAAAAATTCTTAAAACAGATCTGTTTAAATTTCAGAAAACAAATAAGTGCTTATGTATGTAAATGAACACTCCTGAAGCCCAAATAAGAAAAGCCAAACCGGATAAAAAGTCATACAAAATCTGACTAAAGAAACTAAATACAAAAAGGTTTTCCTGAATTCTTCCATAATTTTTCTATAGCCTATCTTACCACCAAGGTAAACTGGCCTGGGTGTCAAAAGTAAGGGTAGATATGAGTTTAGCCTAGAATTCTGTCTACTAAATCTTAAAATTAAAATGATGGGGATAGAAGGGGTACTGCAGAATTAAACTAGTTTTGCATAATCTCTCCTGTAATTCCCCAATTAAATTTTTTAATTTGTTTAAAACAGCAGAAATTTATTGTCTAACTGTTATGGGGCGAGGACTCTGAAATCATGGTGCCACCAGGGAGGAATCCTTCCTTGCCTTTTCTAGTTTCTGGTGTTCACCAGCAATAGTTGATATTCCTTGTATTGTCAATGCATCATCACTCCAATCTCTGCCTCTATCTCCACATGGCCTTCTTCTCTCTATCTGTCCTCCCTTTATTTTATTTTATTTTATTTTATTTTATTTTATTTTATTTTATTTTATTTATTTTATTTATTTATTGAAGTATATCACCCATACATAAACATACAAAATAAAAAGTGTAGAGTAATACTTGTGAACTTACAAAACAAACATACATAACATCATATGGGGCACTCATAACTCACTCTAACACTAACCTTGCATTGCTGTGAAACATTTTTAAGTAATTATTAAAGAGCATCCTCAAAATATTACTACTAACCAAAGTGTCTTACATTTTTGTATATTTTCCCCCAACCTACCCTATTATTATCATTATTATTGTTTTATATCATTTATATATGAACATACATAACCAATAAATGTATTGTAAGCATTGTGAACTTACAAAGCAAGCATGCATAACACCATACATCAACTCACCACCAAGACCTTGCATTGTTGTGAGACATTTGTTACAAATTATGAAAAAATAATGTCAAAACCTTACTACTAACTATGGTCCTTATCTTACAATTGGTCTATTTTCCCCCAATCTACACTATTAATATATTTTAAATATATTTTTATGACATAAGTTGTAAACTTACAATGCAATCATGCACATGTGCAGGGCTTTCATACAAAACCTCTCTATCAACACATCACAATGTGGTGGAACATTTGTTAAAGATTATGAGAAAATATCATCAGATTCTTACTGGTTCCATAGCAAACATTTGACACACTTTTTCCATACTCCCCCATAATCAACACAGTACATCTTTGGCATAGATGCATGAATACTGCATTAATACTGTTAACCACAGTCCATATATCACACTAGTTGTATTTTCCCCATCCTTCTCCACATTCCCACAACCCTGCAATAGTTATGTACATCTGCTCTAGCTCACAAAGGATGTTCTTGCATCTGTACCATCAACCACAATTCTCATCCACCTCTGGGTTTACTGTGTTATTCAGTCCCTAGAGTATTCTCTAGCTTTCTGTCAATTGGCATTTATATCCTTAGACTACCCATTTCAGCCACATTCTCATTTATAAGCCAGATGTTACTATAATGTGTTGCCATCAACTCTGTCCATTTCCATGGTTTTACAGTAAAGATAATCAAAACTTCTATAAACATTAAACATCAGAAGCCAATCTCAGTCCTCCTATTATCTCCTTTAAGAATGCACCAACTTTGACCAGGTTTTGAAGATATTTTCTTACATTTTCTTCTAGAAGCTTTATGGTTCTTGCCTTTATATTTAGGTCTTTCATCCTTTTTGAGTTAAATTTTTTATAAGGTGTGAGAGAGGGGCCCTCTTTCCTACTCTTGGCTATGGATATCCTGTTCTCTCAGCATTATTTGTTGAATGAACTGTTCTGTCTGAGCTGTGTGGGTTTGAAAAGCTTGTCAAAAATCACTTGACCCTAGATGTGGGAGTCTGTATCTGAATTATCAATTTGGTTCCATTGGTCTATGTCTTTGTCTTTATGCCAATATCATGCTGTTTTCACCACTGTAGCAAGGTTATATTATTCAAAGTCTGGAAGTGAGAGTCCTCCAAATTTGATTTTCATTTTTAAGATGTTTCTGGCTATTTAGGCCCCCTTACTCTTCCAAAGAAATTTGATAAACTTGCTTTCCACTTATTTAAAAAATGCTGAGGAATTTTTATCAGGATTGCATTGAATCTATATATCAATTTGAGTAAAATTGACATTTTAATGATATTTAGACTTCCAATCTGTGACCATAGAATGTTCTTCCAATTATTCAGGACTTTTTTTTTAATTCCTTTTAACAATGAGTTGTAGTTTTGAATACAATTTCTTTACATTGTTGATTAAGTTTATTCATAAATATTTGGGTTTTAGCTGTCATATTTTATTTTCACCACACTTTTAGCAATTTTACTTGCTTTTATTGATGTAATATTCATTTCTGGATGTTATTCCAAGCCTCCTTCTTCTGTCTTTTCTTTTCAGGATGTAGCATACACTTTAGTATTTCCAGAAAAGCCACTCACTTGCTTACAAACTCTCTCAGTTCTTGTTTATCTGTGAATATTCTAAACTCACCCTCATTTTTCAAAGACAATCTTGCCAGATATAACATTCTTAACTGGAAGTTTTTCTCTTGCAGTATCTTAAATGTGTCATACAACTGTCTTTTTGCCTCCATGGTTTCTGATGAGAAATTGGCACTTAATCTTATTGAGTATCCCTTATATGTTTGGCATTGCTTTTCTCTTTTTGCTCTCAGAATTCTCTCTTTGTCTTTGGCATTTGACATTCTGATTAATATGTTTCACAGAGTTGGTCTATTTGGATAATTATAATTATTATTATTATTTTTTTGGGCAGTGGTTAGGTCCCTCATTCTTTTTTTTTTTAAATTAATTAATTAATTTATTTATTTATTTATTTATTTATTTATATTTTAAAAGATGCTTAGATTACATAAATGTTACACAAAAATTACAAGGATTCCCATGTTCCCCACCTCCCACACCTCCAACAACATCCCACACAAACATCATTCATCAGTGTGGCACATCACCTGCAATGGATATACACATTCTGGTGCCTTGGCACCAAGCATGGACCATAGTTCACATTGTAGACTACACTCTCTCCCACACAGTTCTGTATGCTATATAATGATGTAAAATGGCCTATATCTGTCATCATAATGCCACTCAGGACAATTCCCAAGTCCCAAAAAAGCCCCTGTATTACAACTGCTTTTCCCTTCCCTGCTGCGAAAGTGTCCAGTGGCCACTGGCTCCACCTCCCTCTTGTAATTTCTTCCATTGCTTGAATCACAATATGTCCTCAACAGAATACCAGTGAGTCCACTCTAGTCCATAGCTCCTCCCCCAATGCTGAGGAGTTTGGAATGGTGATGCCCACACCACCTCCAAGTGAGAGGGGACCTATATCCCATGGATATGATGGATGGGATTATCCTGCCTGCAGCTGGAGACTCTCTCCATTCCCTGGGATGACCATTGGCCATCATCATCTCCTCACCAGGTGACTTGGGTGAGTCCATTGAGCTGTAGAGTAGGAGTTGCAGCTTCACTGAGATTCCAGTCACAGCTGGCACATGGGGAGGCCAAAGGCTTCAGTCTCTGGAAGTACACCTACAAGCTCCATTATCACATATATGTTTGAATAGAAGGGACTGATGGAACATGTGCAGGGAGGACTTATTTGAGACCACCTCTGTAACTCTCAGGAGCACAAATTCCAGTGGAGAGCCCACAAATAAGGCATCAATCTCTGGAGCTATCCCCCCTTATATAGGACCTGGGTGTCTCCAGAGCCCTCAGGGTCCCTTTGTGTGGAGTGATATACACTTTGGTGTTTTATGAGGTCCTGCTGAGGTGTGCATAAGTGTTACCTCTGGGATGACCTCCTGATTTTCTTTGAAGTATCTTAGCCACAGGAACTCATTTGTCTTTACCTTTTCCCCCTTTTATTCAAGGTTTCTTCCAGTGGTATTGCCAGATGGCACTTGGTGTTAATCCCTCATTGCCAGGTAGGCTCATCCCTGGGAGTCATGTCCCGTGCTGAGGGGAGGGCAATGTATTCATATGTTGAGTTTGGCTCAGAGAGAGGCCACATTTGAGCACCAAGGTGGCTCTCAGTTGGCAACCCATAGGGACCCCATAACAGTAGAGTAAGTTTCAATTACAAGAGCAAAGACTCATAAGTCTAGTCATCAATAACAAGAATCCATTAGGGGACCATCTTCCTTTGCCAGACACTGCCCTGCACTCAGCAGACTGTTACTGCTCTCTTGGAGAATGTGGCAGAGCTCTCCAGGCTGGGAATTCAGTATTCTCTCATTTATTGAGTGATTGTCCACCCACTGTGACCATGCCCCACCCCTTGATCATTTGGAAAATTTTATATATCTTTCATGTATATTCAGATGAACTTCCTCCCATGAATCCCTCATTCCAGATACCCCCCACCAATGATCCTCTGCAGCCCCCATTTTAACCCTTCTGTGATCTAAACCTTCTTTGAAGATGAAGCCTATTAAACAACCAAATATAATTAATAGGAAAATGAAATAATAATGATAAGCTTAAATGTAAGAGATAAAATACATGGGAACTCAGAATAAAACTAAAAATAAAATATAATTAAAGGATTGGTACATTCAAAAAATGGGAGAAAACAAAAAAAATTTTTTTAATTATTATTATTTTCTTTTATTGCTGCATTATCAGGTGGTCCAGTCTGTACCGTGTCACCTTCCCCCTCTCATTCCCCAGTGTCTCCCAAATTTTCATTTAACTTTCAAAGAAGTTTTAGGTCATGGCAAATACACACACAGAATGCCAGACGCTCATATACCCAACCTCTTCCCCCTTTCCTCACCCCATATTGAAACTTTTTTATGTGGATGGTAGCAATGTTATAACTGTTATACAGATAGCAAAACATAGCTACTAAACATTGTTCATGGTTTACAGTACAGTTTACAATTTAGATGGTACAGTTTAATAATTCTTGATGATATTTACCATGTCCTGTGCCCATTTCTGTAAGGTAATGAAAAATATTTCCCCTGACCACTAAATGGTTGATCTTTTCTGTTCCTTCCTCCCCATCATCATGGGGCATATGAAACCCCACTGTCTTGACTCATTGGATGACAAGATTCATAGTTACATGCAACAATAGGTCTTGACACACTGGTTATCCTTCCCTGTTAGGATCCATCCTTGCTCCTAAGAGACACCCACCTGTCTGTTTCTGGGTGAATCGGTCCTCCCAAAGATGGAGGTCCATCTCCTTTCCACTCACTGTGTGGGTCATCACTCCCCAACACAACACATTATGACAGGATGAACACTCACACACTCTGTGGAAGCCTACTCCAGAGGTGTCCCATCTTGAATGCCACCCAACCTACACCCTAACCTAGTGACACTACCTTGCCATATTGCCATAAGAACATTCCCACTCCTGCACTTTCAAACTCATATCCACAAATCTGATGTTCACCTAGTCACTCTCCCATATCTCCCACCAGTATCCTGGGCATTCTAACCAACCTTTCCTAATCTACCCACCTGTCAACACTGCACCATCAAATCCAGTAATATCACTACACACTTGTCCTATCCTTCAATATGTAACTATACTCTATCACTTTACCATAGATTATGTCCGTATGGGTGATGGCTCACAACCTTCTCTTCTCTTTCTCTCCCTTGTTAACCTATATTTCAGACAATGGTTATCAGAAACTGCCCACTTTCCTCAATTCAAATCAGTGAGGTCATATACTGTTCATCCTTCAATGCCTGGCTTGCTTCACTCAACATAATGTCTTCAAGATTCATCCATGTTATTCCTTGTGTTAGCACATTATTCCTTCTTACAGCTGAGTAATGTTCCATTGTATGTATGTACCACATTTTTCTTATCCATTCTTCTGTTGATGGGCACTGGGGCTGATTCCAACTTTTGGCAATTGTGAACAATGCTGCTATGAACATTGGTGTGCATATATCTTTTTGTGTCTTTGCTTTCAATTCTTCTGGGTATATACCCAGCAGTGGAATTGCTGGATCATATGGAAGATCTATTTTTAGTTTTCTGAGAAACCGCCAAACTGCCTTCCAGAGTCGCTGGACTATTCCACAATCCCACCAGCAGTGGATGAGGGTTCCTATTCCTCCACGTCCTCTCCAACACTTGTAGTGTGCTGTTTTTTTAATAGCTGCCATTCTGATGGGTTTAAGATGGTATATCATTGTAGTTTTGATTTGCATTTCCCTAATAGCTAGCGATGTTGAGCATTTTTTCATGTGCTTTTCAGCCATTTGTATTTCTTCCTTGGAGAATTGTCTTTTTCATGTCACTTGCCCATTTTTTAAATGGGTTGTTTGTCTTTTTATTTTTGAGGTGTAGGATTTCTATATATATGCAGGATATTAGGTTCCTATCAGATATATGGTTGCCAAATATTTTCTCCCATTGGGTAGGCTGCCTTTTTATTTTCTTAATAACTTCCTTTGAGGTGCAGAAGTTTTTAATTTTGAGGAGATCCCATTTATCTATTTTTTCTCTTGCTGCTCAAGCTTTGCATGTGAAGTTCATGAAACCATTTCCTATTACAAAGTCCTGTAGATGCTTCCCTACATTATCTTCCAAAGTCTTTATCATTTTGGCTTTTATATTTAGATCTTTGATTCATCTTGAGTTGATTTTTGTATAAGGTGTGAGATGGTATTCTGTTCTCATTCTTTTGGATATGGATATCCAGTTTACCAAACACCAGTTGTTAAAGAGGCCATTCTCTCCCAACTGAGTGGGCTTGGTGGCCTTGTCAAATACTGTATATGAGAAAATCTATATCAGAACTCTAATTCTGTTCCATTGGTCATTATGTCTATTTATTCGGAAGGGAGTACATTGTAAGCAATAGGGTTGTGAAATTTTCTACCATCATTTCTTCAAATAATCCTTCTTACCCTTTTCCCTTCTCTTCTTCAGGCACACCTATGAGAGATATGTTTGCACATCTCTTGCTGTCATTTAATTCCCTGAGATCTTGTACAATTTTTTTTCCATTCTTTTCCCCATCTGTTCTTTTGTATGTTAAATTTCAGAGGCCTTTTATTCAAGCTCACCAATTCTATTTTCTGCCTCCTCAAATCTGCTATGATATGATTCTAGTGTATTTTTAAATTTCATTTATTGCACCTTTCATTCCCTAAGACCTTATATTTTTCCATGTATGCTCTCAAATTTTTCTTTGTGATCATCCAATGTCTTTTTAATAGCCTTAATCTCTTTAGTCATCTCATTGAATTTATTAAGATCTGTTTGAAAATCTATTATTAGTTGCTTCAGTGCCTTCATGCCATCTGGAGGCTTATCTTTTTCCTTTAACTAGGACATATCTTCTGTTTCTTGGTATGGATTTTAATTTTTTTGTTGCTTCCTTTGCATATGGTTTTCTAGATGTATTTATTCTGGGTGCAGTTTCTGTCTTTACTTTAGGGCTTTTTTGCCCTTTCTCCCTTGCTGACTGTATAGTAAGAGGCAGGGATGTAGTTGATTCTGTAACCTGTGGAGTCTCAAGCTACTCTTATTTCCCCAGGAACTGATGAAACATCTCCCAACTTTCTCCTTTCCTGGGTGTAGGGACAGAGCCACAGCTGTGTGTAATAATCCAAGTCATGCAGGGCTAGACTGTAGTTGCCCAGAGAGACTGACAAAACTTCAAGCCCCTTTCTCCCCTGCTTAGGGAGGTAGTGGATCTGCAGGTGGGGGCAGCAATCTATTCTGTGTTGGTTCAAATTGACCACAGTTGTACCAGTGGACTTCTCACTATTCAATCTGTGCCTGCTGAATGTACCTGAAGTTACCTGGAAAAGCTAGTGCAGGGCGTGCCAGCTTCCTCCCTGCTAGAAGTGGGGCTGAAGCCTAGGCTAGGGCTGCAGGCTGATCTGGGTGAATGAAGCCATTACATACATGCACTGTGTTTTCAGTCAGCCCAGCTTTTCCTCATGCTGGAGGTGGGGCCAAAATAATGACTACTGGCCTCTTTCCAACTTGGACAGACTCAAACTTTAGCTGTTCTTAAGGCTATACTTTAGCCAGTTAAATTTACTAATCAATAGCTGAAATTTGTGGCCACCATCTCTTCCTCCCCTGTGTTTTGGAGAAGCTTCCAATTCCAGCCACAGCATAGCTCCTGAGGCAGCTTGTTCTGCCAGTGTAGGATGATCACTGGCCTCTGTGGCATGACCTGTAGTTTCCCAGAGAGGCTGATGCAGGTCCCACCGCTTCCTCTTGCTAGAGGTGGGGCTGGGGCTTATGCTAGAGCTGCAATCTGATCTGGATGAAAAGAAGCTGGTCCATACCAGCATTGTGATTTTCAGTCTGCCCTGCTTCCCCTTATGCTGGGGGTGCCATCAAAATGGCAGCTACCTGCCTCTTCCTGACATGGATAGGTTCAAACTTTAGCTATTCCTAGTATTATACTTTAGCTTGCTGAATTTACTGATCAGTAGCTGATGTTGGTGGCCATTTTTGGGAAGCGGAACTTCCAATTCCACCTGCAGAATAGCTCCTGAGGCAGCTTGTGCCACCAGTGGAGGATGGGCATAGGCCTCTTTCGTGTGGACTGCTCTACTCATGAATCTTCTTTGGAGATGGGCAGTCTCCTCTTTACATCCTTTCATAGATGTTGCAGGATACTGTTCTGGTCTCCTGGAGCCCTGAAATGGGTGTTTCAGATAGCTATGGTTGATTACTAACTGCCCTGTAGCCTGAGCTGACTCTAGGAGATCCTTACTTTGCTGCCTTCTTGCTGGTTGTCTCTCCTATTAAATTTTAACACCTTTGAAGTGAGAATAATAATCCAATGTCCAAATTTCAGTAACTAAATAAAAAGTCCTTAAAAACTATGAAAAGGTTTTTCTGAATTAGGATTAAAACAAAATTATAATATATTCTCGGGATCCTGATAGTCAGTATACTTTTAAGGTATTATGAAAACAAAGATGATTTAACCTATGAAGGAAAAAGAAAACATTTCTTATCATTATTTATTTTAACTTTATTCTACTCAGGTTCTATCTCACTATGTGCTTATGTATACTAATAAAATATTGTCTTTTAAATCTTTTAGATGAAAATTGATTACAACCTTCCTTTAAAAATAATTGTTTTTGCCTATATTGAAATGATAATTTTTTCACAGAACAGAATGAGGGATATGAGACTAAATTGGATATAGAAAGAAGTAAAAGTTTTGCAGAAGTGAATTCATATTCAATGCTGACTAAAATTTGATAAGCTTGCTTTAAGGAATGAATTTTTTCCTGGATTTCATAAAATCAGTGTGGAAATATGTAGGACAAGACTTAAATGTATCTGGAAAGATAGCATTAAGTAAGGGAATGTGTTTTGCAAAGGTAAAATTTGTCTTCAGTTGAAGTAACTAAAGTCTATGTGATTATGGATGGTTATGGGAAGTTTGTAAAAAGCATTTTCTAAACAGAAAGATTACAACATAAATGGCTGATTCCAGGAAATCATTATTAAGTAGAAATCTAGGAGTTGATATTGGTAATAAAAGGTAACTTTATAGCAGAAAAACCTGTTAGACACCACCTCAATTTTTTATGACCTATGCTAAGATTTGTTTACTGAATCGTTTACTGATGCATGAATAAAATTTGACTTTTTTTCTCTGTTAAGTAAAAAATAGTTTTCCTCCAGTACTATTGAATTTTCTTTATGAAAAACAGTATCGTTCTAAAAGAAAAAACATGAAAAAGAAATTAAATATGTACTTCACTTATATATTTAGAGATTATATAAAAATTCTTAAAGACTTTTAAAGTTCTCACTGTCTATTCTAACTTAATATTGATCTGCATGTGATATTACTGATTATAGTTTTAGTTATTCTTAGAAAAATGTAATGTTATAAAACAATCAAAATCTCTTAGTTACACTGTTTTGCTCTAATGCTTCCTTAAAAGAATATGCAGTCACTCCATCATAAACACAAAGGGACTTTAAAGGGAAAGCAAAGCCAAAGTTTATGTGTTTTTGCTTGTTGGTTAATATAATCTTGGCAAAAGAGTAAAAGTAAAATTAAACAAAAACTTGTAGTGTAAGTTTTAGTTAAAGATCCATAGAAATAGCTTTACTTAAAGAAATTAGGGCCTAGGTTGTAAGCTCTTACAGCAGTCATATTTATTACTGAGCTCTGATCTGTAATTGCTATCTCTAAATCCTGAGATCCTTTACCCTTTATGTATAACCTAACAGCTCCCTAGATATTTTTAAAGTATCTATATGACACCAGGAACCCAGAATTGAAGTTAGCCAGCTCCAAAAGTACTGGAGAAGCAGAACTATGGCTACACACAAAAAAACAACCATAGAGGACATGCCATTGGTTGGTGCCTGGCTAAAGCACTTGGCATCCCTATTAAATACTCTGACCTAGTTCATATCATACAGGATTGTGAGGCCTGTTCTGGGCTTTGGCCATGACTAGTACTTTACAGCAGTGGACATGTCCATAAAGCCACATGTTATGGAGATGGGCTTCACTGTTGTCATACTCTCTTGTGCATTTAAACCAGGCCCCAGTGCCATGCATATTGTGTCTGCATTTGAGTTATCTGTATCAGTCACTACAATCCCTAAAATGATATAGGTGTCCGTCACATCTCCTGGTCATGCTCCTGAAGTAGATGGGAATATGTTGCCTCTTGACTCCTGCTGCTCTGCCAGCAAGGGATGACTTGACATTGCCTCCAGACTTGCTCTGTCTCATAGTGTCAAAGAGTGCTATACACCAAGTTTTGGAACACTAGAACCTACCTTCCTGTTCTCTCCAGGACCAATGGTGCTGCAGGAAGTTGGCTATGTGAAGGATATACTAAGTAGTGCAATAATCACCAGAGTAATATGGGTAGAACCTAAACAAATAAAATTGTCATTGAGGCTTGATCCTATGAAGGGTCAACATGTATGGTATTGCAAACCCAGAGCTTGTATATATATTTACTGCAGCTCAAAGAAAAACTTGTACATCAAATATTAAGTACTGTAACAACATACCTGTTGAATATGATAATATCCTTTCTATACTGAATATTGAACATGTTAAAAGTCTTGGCCTACTTAATTCATTTTCAAAGTAGTTAATGAACTTGCCTATGAGATAAAAGAATGGTTTTCTTAAGTACTGCCTTTATTTTTCTTGCCGTATACTTGTCTTGTTATTGCCTATATTGTCTTTGTGACTTTATGTCTAGAGCTTCCTGCAACATGATATGAGAATTTTCTTTGTCCATGGCCACCAAGAAGTAACTATAGAGGAAACTTTAACCATTTCCATTTTAAGAATAAGAAGAGTATAATCACATGTGGGGATTTGATAGCTGGAAAATTGTGTATGAAGAATTTTCCCCACATAAGAAGCTACTAAGTCTCTAACACCCTTTCTTAGAATTAGCTGTGCTGGTTGTCCAGTAATTGTCCCCCAATAATTTATTAGTGTCTTATACTTAAGACATTAACCAGACTTTCTCAGTATAAGACGGTGTTGTGGGGCACCCTGTGGCTCAGTAAATCAGTGACTTCCCACTTAACAACTAAAGGCTGTATATGCCTGCATGGTCAGCAGTTAAAGGATTTATGAAAGCCCTGAATTTAGAAGACTGCCCATTGAGATCTTAACTCTGAGCTGTGATAGATTAATCACTGAACTTGGGATACAAAGATAAGGCTGATATATCTGAGAAGAAAAAAAAAAACAAAATTAAGAAATGTATCCCATTCCTCATTTAAAAAACCCTTGAAGACATCCTTGATTTTCCTGATCTGACAACTGTGCCTTGTAACCTTCACTTGTTTTTATTATTATTATTATTATTCTGGGTAAAAATCAAATTTTTCACAATACAAACCAATGTTTGTAAAATGGTATATAAATATATATGCATATATGTGCATTTGCTTACATAAATGTTTATATATATATATTTTTTTAAAGATGCTTAAATTACATAAGTATTACACAAAAATTACAGGGATTCTCATGTTGCCCACCTCCCACACCTCCCATAACATCCCACATACACACCTTTCTACAGACTGGAAACCCGATAATAAAAGGAATGTCCCAATCTGTTAATTATATTTTATTTTTAGTTTATTTTTTCTGAGTTTCCATGTATTTTATCTCTTGCATTTAAGCTTATCATTATTATTTCATTTTCCTATTAATTGTATTCAGTTATTATATAGACTTCATCTTCAAGGAAGGTTTAGATCACAGAAGGGTTACAATGGGGGCTGCAGAGGATCATTGGTGGGGGTGTCTGGGATGGGGGATTCATGGGAGGAAGTTCATCTGAA
>JAQZBX010069191.1:0-15622 GCA_029593785.1 Cabassous unicinctus | reverse complement strand
CAAGTGGGAGGGACCTGAGCTGCTGCCTCTGGAGAATTTCCAAGCTTTGCATGGGACCAAATAAGGAGGAGGGGAACAGGAACAGCTGGTCTTCAACAGAAATTTCCTAAATGATATTTTTTTCTTCCTTAAATTCAGCATTTGTGGACTACTTTTCCAGTCTCTGCCATCCTCGAGAGTTCTAAGCAAGTGGAATTTGTACTTAGTTTGCTTAATCTCTTGGGAGTTTTTTTCAGGGGATGTCTTACATAGCCACATTGATGACATCTGAACATTTCTTCTTGTGCTTATTTCCCATTTAAATATCTTCTTTGGTGTAATGTCTGTATAAAACTTTTGCCATCTGGGGAGAGGGTAGATTGTCTTTGTATTAAATAAAAATTTTTCCTGTTCTAGTTACAATTTCATTGTCAGATATATTTTTTCTTTCAGTCTGTGGCTTGCCTTTTCATTTTCTTAGTGGCATCTTTGGGAAAGCGATTTTAGTTTTTATAAAATCTTATTTATCAGGATTTTTTAAATGTTTAGTGTTCTCTGTCACCTGTCTAGAAAATCTTTGGCTTTCCAAGTTAAAAAAACTAGCTCTTTTATTCTAGAAGTTTTATTTTTTCCCCTTTTCCATTTAGGTCTGTGATCCATTTTAAGTAAAATTTTTGTACATGGAGTAAAGTAAAGCATATGTGCCTTCTTTGTTTTATTAAATGAATATCCTGTTGTATCAGCATCATTTGTTTAAAAGCTATTCTTTCCCCAATGGAAATATTTTGACACCTTTCTTAACAATTTAAATCGTTATATAGTTTAGGTCTATTTTTGGACTTTATTTTTCTTTTCCATTAAATACCGTGTATCCTAATGCCAACACAATACTCTTTAATTATTTTTACTTTATCGTAAAATTAAATTCAGTATTATTTTAAGTCTTCCAACTTTGTTCTTTTTCAAAAGTGTTTTGTGTTTGTTAGGTTCTTTGAATTTTCATACATATTTTAAAATAAGCTTTGAATTTCTATTTTTTTTTTTTTAATCTGCTTGGGATTTTGACTGGGATTGCCTTGAATCTATAGATCAATTTAGGGAAATGAACATCTTAACAATATCAAATCTTTCAAGCTGTGAATACTTTACCTCAGTCTATTAATTTAGGTTTTCTTTAATTTTTTATATTAAATGTAGCAATGCTTTGTAGTTTTTAGTGTACAAGTTTTGCAGTAGTTTGCTAAATTTATCCCTACTTATTTCGTATTTTTTATGGAATAGTATATAAAATTATTATATTACTTTTATTATACAATGTTCATTTATGCAGAAATACAATTGATTCTTGTATAGTGATTTTTAAAAATAGACCAGTGTCTATTTATACTTCCTTACTTTATACTTTTGTGCTGATAGTTTTGAACTTTTAACTTTGGAATCAATTAACCTTAAAACTTTAGATACTTCTGCAATCTTGGAAGAGTTGGATATTAGTTCTAGTTTAGGGTTTTAGAATCCTCAGGATTTTTCTATATATGCAATCATGTGATCTGTGAATAAAGATGTGTTTACTTCTTCCCTCAATATGTATATAAATTTAAATTTATTTTCTTCAAATCTATTAATTAAATCCAATAAAATTTTCATATTTCATATATGTTATTTGTAATCCTAGCATCTTCATTTGTTTTTGTTTTTTTAGTTTCTGTATCTCTCCTGAAATTACCCACATCCTCAACCATTATATCTAAATTATCCTGTAAATTCTTTCAATATAAACCTTTGTTATCCAAGGATATTTTCTGCTCATTCTAAAATCTGAATAATCTGTGAGTCAGTTTTTATTGACTATGTTTTTATTGGTTAGGGGTTGTGTTTTCCTTCTGATTCATGTATCTAGTAATATTTGATGTAATATAAGGTATTGTAGATGATAGTTTGAATAGAATTTCGATTCCATTATCCTTCTGTGAAGAGCACAGAGGTTCTTTTTGAGGAGACAGCTAAATTAGTGGTGAATCAACCGTTCGCATATGTCTTATTTATAATGCTTAGCCCAGGGACATGTTCCTTACTCCTAGGTTTTGGCTCTCCTGGGATTTCAGTGACGACTTTCATGTATTCAACAAGTCTCTCTAAGTTTGTGGGATTTTAACAAAAATCTCTCTCACCCCAGCACTGTGCATCTGCTGAAATCTCTGCTCAGTTCTTTAGGCTTTCATGGTAATCGCTGCTGGATTTTTTTTTTTGGGGGGGGGGTATGGGAGTTTTCCCACTGCATTTTCAGACCAATAGTCAAAATAGATTTATTTTAAATAAATCTCTTTGATGATGTTAGCTTTCCCTTCCTTGTAGGCTTTTCTTTTCCCTGACCTCCTGCATCAGTTTTCATCCCCTGTGGTCGCCCTGAACTCTGACCTTTCACTATTCAGGCCAGAAAGATGCTTTTTTCCTTCTTGCACACATCTCCCATGCACTCCACAAACTGGATTATGTGACTCTCATCTAATTTACTTCTCTTTTTATAGGTTGTTTCCCTCCTAGGTTCTGCTCACTTTGGATTGCTCTCCAATGCAACAGTTTGGGTTATAAAATATTTTTCCAGAGTATATAAATGCTTTTGGAAAGACAGTTTGTATGGTATGAGGTACATTGCCTTCACTGAAATTAATCTGTGGGTAAGGACTTAACAAAGCACTTTTTCTTTCTGCATGAGAATATGAGCTTCAGGTAAGTTTCTGTATCTGTTCCCCTAGGAACCTGATAAGGCTAGAATAACTGTGATATCTAACAACATTACTTATGATCAAATTGACCCCAGCTTGGAAAATAAATTTGTACTGATATAAACTATGGATGAACAATAAGAAGCACTATACTTTTGGGCTTCTCTAAGTGTGTTTATTCTTGTAACTGGGCATATGTCTCCCAGGATCCCTATGAATTATGTCTATGGGTTGTTACAAAATACTTTTTTTTTTCCCGTGGGCCGTCAGGCTTTCAGCCAGTGTGGCTCTTGCACTTACCCAATGTGAGTCTTTTTCTCTGCATCTGTACTATCTTGGTGGGGGCTGGGTGGACTGCTGAATGTATGTCCAAATCCAGAATTTGAAATTGTAAAACCAGAGCACCAATATTATATGTTCTAAATCTCTATGCCTTATTTATTTTTCAATTTTGTTTTGTTTTCATTATATATATAATTGCGATAATCATCCAAAGTAGAATTAATAGAGGACTTTTCAACTTAATATCTCTTCAGGTATTAGGTTATTCAGCATATAGTGGCATATTGAACACACTCCTATAATATGAGAGTATTTATATGGCTGCATATGAGATGACTTCTGTTTTTTCTAAGGAATAATTTTAGGAAAATAAAACCTCTCTCATGCTTTGGTATATATAGTAATATATTTAAATTTATTATTTTGAATAATTAGAAAGGATTTATTTTATCCAGGAAATGGGATTTTGTTAAGTTGACCACATTATTCACCAAAGAAAATATGTATGTGGCTTTTGGGAAGTAAACTTAAGAATATCTGTTATACATCAATAATCATATGTGGAATCTTCACCTCCGACTTCTGTTCTATAGTTCCTGGCATTCAGTATAAATGTGAAATGATTTTACCAAGTGTAAATTTCTATCTATGGTATAAAACAGTATATATAAGTACAAGGCATGGTGGAAAACCAATTAGAATTGCTTTGTTTCAGATGTGCAACAGTATAAAAGTGTATAGATATTAAACTTAATTTAAAAATATTTAGTAGCCTTTAATGTGTTTTTATAGTTGATTAAGACAGTGAGTTTTATTTAACTCTCCTCTTCAGTGTTTTTCTTGATATGGAAAGGCTTAGATATTTTTATATCTTTAGACAATTGTGGTCTTCTGGGGCTGACTGGCAATTAAACTTGCTAGCTTAGGATAGAAGCTGGACGTCAACATCAATTGGTTCACTAATGCTATCCATATACCTTTTTGATTACCTAGATTGGTTTGGAGTGAATGGAAGCAGGGAACACTTTTTAAAGTTCAAAGTATATAGTTAAGTGACTACTGGTTATTTTACAAGGTGAGTGTGAAGGTATAGAGATGGCTCTGTAGTGAACATAAAGAAAAGTGGGACATATGAAGGAGCTAGGCTTTTGGAATTGGGCAGCTGGGTGTTAGGCCGAGGTCTTCATTACATATTTAAAAAGGGAATGCTTTCATTAAAAGAGAGTTTGGATCTTGTAATGTGATGAGTTATTCATTCGATACGATTTTCTCAGGCCCAATGCTATTAGGTACTGAAGGAATTGAAAAGATGAATTGGACATAACCCTCACCACAGAATGGCTTACTCTCTATCAAAGGAGACACATGCACAAATAAACGAAGGACTTTCAGAACACAGCTGAGTTGTTTAATTCTCCTTAATAGTAAGTCTTCCTAGCGTAGATACCATCTGGGCTGGTTAATGAAACTTCAGATGAATAATGCACATTGATTATAAGCATAATTTCTAGACATCCCTAAAAAACTCATACAGCTTCATCTAGGAAGAAAATCTTTTACATCAATCCTTTTAACTCCTAGAGGGATCCTTGTAAACAAAGAATCTTCTTCAGGTGTTATGTATCAAGTTGTTTAAGCCAATATTTAATTGGCCACCTAATATATGCCAGGCATTATTATAAGCACTGGAGATACAGCTGTGAAAATGATTTTAAAAATAAATAAAAAAATAAACAACAATGACGAAAATGATTCTAGTTGGAGAGACAGATAAATCTAGCAAAAGAAAATGCACCAATAATATAATTTCAGACTCTGATAAATGCTGTGAATGAAAGAGTGAAGTGTAAAGGGCTGGGGTCTGCTTTAGCAAGGATAATCAAGGAAACCCCTCGGAAGAGAGAATTTTGTAAATCAATCTGAAAGACGAGGGGATAGCCATGTGTGGGTGTGGGAAAGTGTGTTCTAGGCAGTGCCAACCACCCATTGAAGGGTCTATTTACACTGCCTTTCTTTATACTTTTGTGCTGATAACTTTGAACTTTTAACTTTGGAATCAATTAACCTTAAAACTTTAGATACTTCTCCAAAAAGTTTTCTCCTAAGACTTCTTTTCTTTTGGACTGGCAGCTCTTATACAAACAAAGGCATTTCTCTTTTGTTCTAATTACTCTCTGTCTCTTAATCACTGACTAATTACCTCTATTTGAAGCAGAATTATTCAGTGTTCACGAAGAAGTCAGTAGGAGTACTGTCTGAATTATAGGTGCTGTTTTTAAGAGCATAACATGGCAACAATTGGATTCAAGACATGTCTGCCTTCCTTTTGTCCAAACTCAGGTATTTTGACAATTTTGCATTGCATTGTTCATCTTTGACTGATTCCATATTGAAACCACTAAAATAATTAAAATAATTCAGTTTAATTTGAGGCATGGAAATCTAGAATTATATTTAAATCTAACAGTGGATTTTGATGATATTCACAAATTAGGGAACCAGCTCATTTGGAAAGGGGAAATCTGGTCTGTTTCATAAGAAAATTAAGAAAAATAAATGGGATTCTGTGAGACAGGTTGTTTTTTTTTTTTTCCTAGAAGGAAGAATTGGCAGTTGAAAGTGATGTGTGTTCCTTTTTTTAAAAGCAATTTTTTATTACATTTAATCATTGCCTTTTCATTTCCAAGGTGAGGATATAAATGCTCTGGATAAACAGATATCTATGACTATAAATAATATTTAGTATTTAAAATATAGTTATGTAAGGATTGCTGTTCTAATAATATTAAGTGAAATCAGATATAAGAAGTCTATGGTTACACAGAGAGCCATGGCCCTAATCATAAATTATGAAATACTCAATATCTATGAATAGATAAGTATACGGAAACAAGTAAATAAAAAAACTTGTTTCTAATAATGAGTTTATATTTCTTTCTCCCATCTTGCCAGTCCTAAAAGACTGTTTTAGATGTGCAATGACATCTAGGTGAGATCAAGGCTATAATTCTGGGACACTAGACTGTGAAATTATTTTCCACCATCCCTGAAACTTCCCTGTATTCTAGCAAGCAAACCAATAATTCCAGAGAAACTTTGAGACACTGGTTAAATTAGATGGAATGTTGAGGATCCCTTAAAACAGCTACCCAGTTACATTCTCAGCAATCTCATGTGATATTTCTTGAACCTTGTCCACATTTGGGATTTGATTATGAAAATCTATTTTTGATGGAAGAGAGAGCCCTGTCAAGAGCATTTGTTAGGGGGACACTTGGGATTCAGAAGCAAATCACCTCAACTAAGGAAAGAAGTATGGTAGATTGGACCAGACTCAGCATCATGGCCTTGAATGGTCCCTTGAAATAAACCGGGAAGTTGTGCCTAACCACACCTTGCTCATGCCCATGACCATATAATTCACTAAGTGCCTGACCGAGTTATATCCCAACTTCTATTAGGAGATAAGGGAGTTTCTGATCTAAAGGGATGCATCCTGTCATTAAGAGCTCTTCCTCTTAGGAATGCTCTTGAAGGCAGAGAATAGAAAAGCTTAATGAACAAGAAAGAGGTTATCAGTGTCTATCGTTACACAGTGCAACGTTACACAGTGGCTCATTGACGTGTTTAGGGATGCTGGACCTTTCCATACTTTTGAAATCCATCTGAAACATATTGGGTCCAGTCCTCAGACTTTTTTCTCATTTTAGCAAGAAGACAGTTGTACCTCCCAGATCTCATTTGTTTTGCAGGCGGTTTCTAAAATATTTCCTGAGAGTGCCACCCAGAGACTTCAAATTGCATCTCTATGCCCAGAAATAGCTCCCTTGTCTATGAGGGAATAGGAGGAGTCCAATTTTAACTGCATGCTTTGCTGCTCCACACATGTGTTATTAAACAAGAAATGGAGAAAGGATTTGGTGTAGGCATTGAGTGGTATTTTCCAAAGTTGACCAGGAGTTATACAGTGCAAATGCTCAATCAAAAGGTGAGGCAGTTCCCTCCTGACTGGAGAAGCAGCACAACTCACATTCAGCATTCAAGAGGATTTAACAGCAGCATAGGAAATGGCAGTGGCCCATGGGTGATGGTCATCAGCGGTGACCCAGTGATCCCAGGGAAGTTGTCATGCCACAGATTGGACTGTTTCGGTGGCAGAGCAAAAGTGGTCAGTGTACCAGAAAAGATGCACTGACAGTAGGCACCTGGTAGAAGGACAGCAAAGCAGAAGGCAATGACTCAAATTCACATGTAATTTCCTCTTCCACCCAGGCCCAGCCCCTCAGGTGGGTCTAGAGAGACACATGCTAACTTGTAGTGAATATTCTTGGGATTTTTTAGAATATTTTAGTAAGGAGATCCTGGGAAAACACTTGTCCTTCTGTTAGTTGAGTGAGAGAAGACTTGAAGCTTTGATATTTGAAGTATTAAAATGTGGCATATATGCATTCATTGACAAGTAAATCTTGGGACATCCAGGATTTGTGCATTTTATTCCCTTTTTAAATTAATGTTTTGTTACTTTGCCTTACACCCTTCATCCCTACTTTTCTTCATACCAAAGATGCTGGTATTTTCACATATAATGGCTACATTTCTAGAGGAGTAGAGAACACTACTTCAATATAATTCCTAAAGAGATAAAGAGCCAATCGTGTTCCTTTTAATAATACCTAAAATTCATTGAGCAATTACCATATTCTGGGTATTATGATAATCACTTTATATGTATTTTTATTTGATCCTTGGAACAATCCTCAGAAGTGTATATTATTATTAACATTGCTTTACAGAGAATACTTAGATTTTGAGAGATTGAGTAATTTGCAATAATTATGAATCTGCCAAGATGTGGATCCTAAATTTGAATGTGCATCTTTTGGTACAGTGCTCTGCCTCTCTATGTGGACAGTTATCTGTATCATTGATAGATTTTTTTTTTTCATACCACTAATATGAGTGTCCATCTCTAGCATTTTGTAACACAGATATGTTTCACTTTATCTGTTTGCAGTTCTCTAAGCTAGAATCATTACTAGGACCTCCATTTGCATCACATTTTATTTTCTCCTCAAGTTTATTATTATTTAAATTTTTTATTAACTCATTCTTATGATATTGAGTTATCCCGGTTCCTGAACTTCACAGCCAAAATGAGAGATCATAAGAGTTATGACTAGATTAAAAATATTTTTGCTATGTGTTAAAGTCAGTGTTGGATATATGAAGAATACACTGCAGCAGTACCATTTTTTTTTTTTAAACATGGACTTGCATTGTAATTGAGTTGCCAGGATTTTCTTCATTTTACCCTTTTAAAAATATAACCAGAAAAAAAGATAAAAAGGGCTTTAAGCCCTGCAGAAGTGTAATTTTGTTGCCTACATGTTAGTTTTAGGATTCCTTTATATAGAAGGGTATTTTACTTGTAACAATCTGATACCAAAAAATCAGAGTTCTACTCTTCAGGCTTGGTGTCTTTTTTTGCTTGAAATTCCTATGTTTTCTCTGGGCTTAATGTACACACAGAAACACAGTTTTCTGATAGAAATGTATCATGCGTATGATCTATGAGAATTAGCTACCACGGTGGATGAGCAAGCAAGTGCTGCCTGAGTGTGTGGGGTGGGATTGCCTTGCTCAGCTATTACTGGTATATCACCTTGGGTAAGTTGTTTTTGTTCTGTTTCGGTTTTTTTAAACATTCTGTCCTTCAATTGAGTGATTTGTAAAATGGTGATAAAAAACAGTGACTAACTCAGGGGTTGTTGCAAAAAGTTAGATTATTTAACCCATGGAGAACATTCTAGTGTATGCTAGGAACAAAGTTAGTTTTCAAGAAATAGTTTCTATTATTATATCTAGAAAACACAGTTGTTGGCCTCACATGTATTGTAGTTAATCTCTTGCCCTTTAGGTGATGTAGGGGCTTCCTGAGCTCATGCCATAAATCAGAAGGAGTTAAGTCTACCGGCTCACTACTGGCTGATTTTTATCCATGTATCCCTACTAATCTATATTTATCCAAGCAATTGCCACTGAATTGCTTGGTGTGAATAGGATTTATAATCCAAGATTTTTGAAATTTTGCCTGAAGTGTTCTTGGGTTGCATTCCGGTAAGAGTATCATGTGTTGAATTTAGGCAGAACTAAATCTATAAGATAAGTTGGACTAGGGAGATTCTAGAATCTTGACTCTAATGTTCAAGTAAGTTTCATCTAATCTAAGCAACCACCTCGGAGGAATTATTTAATTTGGTGTTTTTTGAGGCAACAAAATGATTGCTTGAGACTGCTTGGATCCATACTTTAGCATATCGGTATTATTTATGGTTACAAGGAACTGAAATGAACACATGTTAAATTTAAGGGGGAAAATGATTGGTTTGCGTTATTTATTATATGAATATGGTATTCTGCCAAACCCAAAGTCAGGAATGTAGCCCTTTGTTCTGCCAAACCCAAAGCCAGGAATGCAGCTTTTTTTTCACGAAAAACAACAACAAGGCTGGGAAGCAGACAGCTCTCAGGAATTCAAGGTGCTCTCTCTCTCATATTCCCTTCTTGCCTTCTCTCTGCACATCTCCATCTGCTGCATTCTTCTTCCTTAGCAGCCTAGTTCTCTGGGTGTGAGGTCACGTCACCGAGGGTAGGTAGTCATTACCCATGGTTCACAAGTTTACTTGCTATGTGCCTAACACATGATATAACTGTAATTCTGTCTGTCACCTTAATTGTAAATTCCCAGAGAAAGCACCTTGAATGGTGCAGCTTGATCAGGAATGCATCAGCGTGTCAATCAACTGGATCAGTGATAGGGTCACATTATAAAAACAAAGCTGCTTAAAAATGCCCTTTATAGAATTTGGAGGACAGTTGTTTGGAGTTTAGCAAATATTCCAAAAGTGGTCTAATATATATATATATATATGTAATAAATCCTAAAAATTTACCTTCAGGTTCTGATAGCATCTAATAGACCCTCTCAAGATGAAATGGTGGGAAAACTTATCTTAAAGTAGTTAAGAATGTAGACTCTATCCTGAGTCAGTTTGAATTTTCTTCTGAAGTTTTTAAAGTTCTGCTTATCTCCTCTGTACCTTAAGCTCCTCTGATTTTTGCTATGTCACTTTCTTTTACCAGGTCCCCCATAGTACCATTTGCAGTAAATTCTTATTCTTTGTATCTGTGGTTGTTGAAAGTTTATTTTGAATACCATCTTTATAAACAGTAATGCTAATGAGGTTTTGCTTCAGTGTAATTGACAAAGTGCACATCTCTTGTTCAATATTAATAGTAATAGTAGTAGTAGTAATAGTAGTAGTAGGAATAGCAATTGTTTGATTGGTGTCTTTATCTGTCAGGATCCAGGCAGGAAGGAAATTGCATACTCAAATTAGGTAATGGAGGAGTATAATTAAGGGATTCTTTAGAAAGGTAGAAGACAGCAAGGGATAGTGCAGTACCCTATGGCAAGGAGAATCATTACTGCTGCCTGGCTTGAAGTGGGCAAGAGGAGTGAAGAGTTATCAGAGCCTGGAGATAAAGGTCTATGAAGAGGATTACCTAATCCCAGTGGCCTGGCAGGAAGGGAGCTGGAGAATAAGTGGAACCTTATTCCCCTCCTGCCCTACATTCTCCAGCTAGTACGGCCATTTAGCCCAGGTGGAACCTGAGGGCAGATGAGCCAGTTGATGCCATTCATACAGGCAGCCTTTCTGGGTACAAAACAGAGTAGAGAAGAGTGGAAGGGGACTGAAGAGCAATTGCATTTTTCTTTCTCTTCTCCTCTTCCCTGGCAACATCTAACTGAGCAGAAAATAAGTTATGTGTAAACTACTCAGACAAATATTTGCCTCATTATGACAAATTCTATAAATATATGTGGTCCTTCTTACTTGGTTGTTTTGACTTTATGCATCTGAATCATTTGTGGGATCCACCTACCCATTCAGGTGATTTTAGATATATTTTCTGGAATGATCCTTTAACTTCATGATGAAAGCAGTCATCAAAAAGAGAGACTGAAGCCACATCATGTGCTCTTCAGCAGCCACACAACACTGTAACTCTGGCTCTCTACTCTGAGTGTGCTCTTTGCTCTAGGACTAACTTTGCTCAATCAGCATTCTTTGTTGTTAATTTGTTATTAATTGGGGGGGGTGTCACTGACTTTCTCTTATTAAGAGAAACTCAAGCTGCATGCTGGTCTTGTTCTCTAGAGAAGAAAGTGAATCTGTCCTTTATCAAAATACTATCACACAATTTTATATGGCCTTCTGGGTCACAAAAGTTTTTCAAGTTATTTTCCGTGACTGGCATATGTAATGAATTAATCACACACAAAAGAAAAGAGTAACCTGCATTATTTTTCATGAATAAATAAAATAAAACAGGGTCAGGCAGTTAAATATGAATTCAAATCAATAATCAATAAAATCAAAAGACCATATTGGTCCCATTTATCTATTTTTTCTTTTGTTGCTCATGCTTTGGGTGTACAGTTTATGAAACAATTTCCTACTATAAGATCTTGTATGTGTTTTCCTACATTATCTTCTGGAGTTTTGTGGTCTTGGCTCTTATATTTAGATCTTTGATCCATCTTGAGTTAGTTTTTCTATAGGGCGTGAGCTTTGTTGGAGAGGCCATTGTGTCCCAGTTGAGCATGCTTGGTGGCCTTGTTGAATATCAGTTGACCATATATGCAAGGATCTATCTCAGAATTCTCAATTAGGTTCCATTGGTCAGTATGTCTACCCTTGTGCCAATATCATGCAGTTTGTTTGGTTTTTAATATAATAAACTTTATTTTTAAAGAGGTGTTAGATTACAGGATAGTTACATCAAAAGTATGAGGGATTCCCATGTACCTCCCTCCCTCTCCCACCTCATCCCCTAATTTTTTTTAAATGTAGCAGTACAATTTATTATGATGTATCTGTAAAAGCCACTCATTAAAAGAATGCACACTTAAAAAATGACTCACTTGTGGTAAGGACTAACCTACCTACAGTAATAATCTAAACAATAAAACCATCATCGTGACATTATCAGTACTTCACACATTTAACAAATAACTGAAAGAGGCAACTACTATTGTTATAACTTCTTTAAAGCCAAAAACTTAAGTACAAATCAGAATTAAAGAGAAACTTCAGAATGCTCACATCTGCATGCATTTTTGGCTGAACTTCCAAAGATTCCACATATAACAAAACCACAACTTTGAATCAAATTGAATATTAAAAACCTTTAAGCCTTGTGACAAACATACTCTACAGAAGCAAGGAAAACAGTGAACAGTAACAGCAGTATATTTCTAGGAGATTAAGCAATCACTTATTTCCTTTATGACAAAACAAAAGTCAAAGAGTTAACATTTTAATAACACTGACCAAGTTATTTACTCTTCAAGAATTTGCTTTCAAAGTTGTCTCTTTAAAATGTATCCATCCATATATTTGAATTAAATTAAATTTATACATCAAAAACATTTTGCTCAGAATTCTAATCTTAAGTATAAACCATAACTTATCAAATCATAATCCAAACACTATATAATAAGGCTACCATTTAGATTTATATGCTTAATCTGAAAAACTTATCTTACAAACAGGAGTTTTGCCCTGTTTCTCCAGAATAAATGTCCCTATGTCTAAAACTTTAAATGATAATCAAAAAAGACAGATTCAAATAATTCATGCTATGTATTTTTCTTCATTGGGCTTTGATAAAAACAGAGCCATCTGGTGTTGAAGCACCACATTCCTTCTCAGTTACAGCCTCTACAGTCCCAGAACGAGACACAATAACCATTGTTTTATTTGTTGACACTGACTTCTGTTTCTCAGCAATAGCTGCACAAACAGCAACAATCTCATCACCTTCAAAGTCAGTGTCAGGAATTAACTTTGGTGAGAAATCTGTTACTTCTGTTGATGAGTCACTCTTTTTAATCCTCGGTGGCATTTTCTGCTGCTCCTGGGGTATTCTTGCCCAAGAAAGGTCTTCTGTCCATATTTCAGGGTTCATTGGATAGATGTGAAGGGCTCCTTGAAACCTTTGAATTGCTTCATCCATTTTGTCCTTCGGCTCTCTGTTGTCATATTGTTCTATTGTCTGTCTTCTTATCCTTTATTTTACCCTTCCTAATAATCTTCGTTTCTAAACTCTTCTCCAAATCTCTTGCCCTTGTTTTTTCCTTTCAGGCTGCAGCACCCTCTTTAGTACCTCTTGCAAGTCTGGTCTTTTGGTTACATATTCTATCAGTTTTTGTTTGTCTGTGAAGACTTTGAACTCACACTCATTTTTGAAGGATAGCTTTACCAGGTGCAGAATTCTTGGCTGGCAGATTTTCTCTTTCAGTGCCTTAAATACATCATATCACTTTCTTCTCTCCTCCATGGTTTCTGATGAGAGGTAGGCACTTAATCTTATTGAGGTTCCCTTATATGTGATGCTTTGCTTTGCTTTGCTTTGCTCTTGCTGCTTTCAGAATCTTCTGTTTATCTCTGATATTTGTCATTCTGAATAGCTGGTGTCTCTAGGTATATCTATTCAGATTTATTCTGTTTGGGTGCATTGTCCTTCTTCAATATTGATATTTCTGTTTTTCATAAAGGTAGGTAAGTTTTTAGTCATTATTTCCTCAAATATTCCTTTTGTCCTTTTCCATTTTCTTCTCCTTCTGGGCACCAATAATGCAAATGTTTGTGCGTTTTGTGTTGTCATTCAATTCCCTGAGACTCCATTCCATTTTTTCCATTCTCTTCTCTTTCTTCTCTTTTCCAGTTCAGATATTCTGTCTTCAAAATCATTAATTCTGTCTTCAAGCAATTCAAATCTGCTCTTATGTGCCTCTAATGTATTTTTAATCTCATCCATCATGTCTTTCATTCCCATAAGGTCTGTTACTTTTCTGTGCAGGCTTTCAAATTGTTCTTTATGCTCATCCAATGTCTTCTTAATATCCTTTATCTCTTTAGTCATATTTTCTTTAAATTCATTGAAGTGATTTAGGAGAGTTGTGTGATTATCACTGATTAATTGTGTTAAATCCTGTATCTCTTCAGGATATTTGGTTTGTTCTTTTGGCTGAGCCATCTCTTCCTGTTTTCTAGTATGGTTTGTAATTTTTTGCTGATATCTAGGCATCTGAATATATTGATGTATTTACTCTCATAGCTAATTTCTCTCTCTTATCTATTGTTTTTTATTCCACAGCTCTTCTTTAATATTTGGTTCAACTTATTATCAGTCGTTAAAATTCCCCAGTTTAAGTTTTCAAAATTGGGCCAGGGACTCACTAGTGGGGCACAGATTTTCTCCCAGGGGTTGGATACAGAGAGCAGTTTTCATCCATGCAGCTTCCAGACAGCCCAGCAGATGGCACTAGTCAGTGCACCTTTCCACAGAGGTTTGTCAGTCTCGACTTACCTGTGTTACTGTGTTGAATCTCCAGATCTGAGATTTAAAGTGGGTTCTTCTGGCTGAATTCACTAAAGAAAAGCACCCCAACCTCCCCTCCATTTTCCCTTGAAAAAGATGAAAGGAAGGAAGATGTCTGTTCCCTTTCAGTAGGCTACAGTGAGACAGGGGTTTTACCCCAGCTTAATATCTTGGGGGTGGGGGAGGGGAGCCCTTCCCAGCCACCATGGGGGCTTGGTAACTCATGTTTTCTGTTTCAGCGTCTTTGTCTCTCTGTCCCTCACCCTCCTGGGAGTTATGTAGCACTGTCCTTGTCTGCTGACCCCCAAAGCAGGTCCCTCAGACAGCTTTTGGCTTTTTCTCCATTGTTTTCTGTCTGTTAGTCCATCACCATCATCCCACAATTCTACCATGCAGTTTTGACAAATGTAGCTTTGAAGTATCCTTTAAAGTCAGGTAGCATGATACCTCCAATTCCATTTTTCTTTTTCATTATGTTTTTGGCTATTTGGGGCCCCTTGACCTTCCAAATAAATTTCATAATTGGCTTTTTCAATTCATTAAAAACTGCTATTGTAATTTTTTGGGGGATTGCACTAAATCTGTAAATCAGTTTTGGGTAGGATAGACATCTTGATGTTTAGTCCTCTAATCCATGAACATGGACTATTCTCCCATTTATTTAGAGCTCCTTTGATTTCCTTTAACAATGTTGTGAAGTTTTCTGTGTACAAGTCCTTTACATCTTTAGTTAAGTTTATTCCTAGATATTTTATTCTTTTAGTTGCTATTGTATTTGGAATTTTTTCTTGATTTCCTCCTCAGATTGCTCATTATTAGTGAACAGAAATGCCACTGATTTTTTGCTTGTTGATCTTAAATCCTGTCACTTTACAGAACTCATTTATCAGCTCTGAAAGCTTTGTTGTAGATATTTAGGGTTTTCTACGTACAGGTTCATGTCATCTGCAAATAGTGAAAATTTTACTTCTTCCTTTCCAATTTGGATGCCTTGAATTTCTTTTTCTTGCCTAAGTGCTTGAGCAAGTACTTCTAGCACAATGTTAAATAAGAGCAGTGACAGTGAACATCCTTGTCTTGTTCCAGCTCTTAGCCTTTCACCATTGAGTATGATGT
This sequence comes from Cabassous unicinctus, assembly GCA_029593785.1. Taxonomy (NCBI): domain Eukaryota; kingdom Metazoa; phylum Chordata; class Mammalia; order Cingulata; family Chlamyphoridae; genus Cabassous; species Cabassous unicinctus. Next base: position 68 of record JAQZBX010069191.1, on the reverse strand, counting down.
TAGCTGTGGGTTTTTCATGTATACCCTTTATCATGTTGAGGTAGTTTCCTTCTATTCCTATTTTTTTT
>JAQZBX010069190.1:0-15618 GCA_029593785.1 Cabassous unicinctus | reverse complement strand
TATTTTTAAATGTAAAATTCAATGGCATTAATTGCATTCACAATGTTGTGCTTCCATCACCACCACTTTTGCCAAAACTTTTTCATCATCCAACAGAAATTCTATACCCATTAAAGCATAACACTTCTCTTTTAGTTTCCTAGACTGCTTAAAGCAAATATCATGAAATGGTCAGATTAAACAATGGGAATTTATTTGCTCACAGTTTTGAGGCCTGGAAAATGTCCAAATCAATTTATCATTTAGGCAATGTTTTCTTCCTGGAGGCTGGCTGCTGGAGATCCTTGGCTCCTCTGTCACATGGCAAAGCATATGGTGGCATCTGTTTGTCTCTCCCTTCTCTTCCACACTTCATTGATTTCAGCTTCTTGCTTCCATGGCTTTCTCTCTGTCTGAATTTCATTCTCTTATAAAGGACCCCAGTAATGGGATTAAGATCCATCCTCATTTGAAGTGGGATATACCTTAATGGAAATCACTTCATCAAAAGTTCTTACTTACAATGGATTTATATTCACAGGAATGGATTAGATTTAAGAACATATTTTTCTGGGGTGCATGCAGCTTCAAACCACCACATACCCCTCCCTTCTAATCTACTTTCTGTCTATGAATTTGCTTCATGTAATTCTTTTTAAAATTGTAAATAATATAATGGCAAAAACAAATAAAAAATTTAAAAAGAAGATAATACCACATGCCTACACAAAACTACTCACACTTAGAAAAATTACTATAAGCCCTTACATTATTCTGGTCTGTTTACCTCTCTGATATCTCCTACAAGTTCCTCTGTCCCTCACTATGCTCCAGTCACAATGACCTTCTTTATATCCCTGGAACTCTACAAGTTTGTTCCCCCTTCATGGACTTTGTGCTGGTGCTCCTTATGCCTAGAATGTACTTATCCCAGCTTCTGGCCTGGCGTTCTCCCTCCCTTCATTCACATCTCTGTTCAAATGCCATCATCTCAAAGAGGCCTCCTCTGATTACCCTTGTACCTCTTCCCTAATCATTCCCCTTCCCTTATTCTACTCAACTTTTTTCCAGAGATCCCTAAATTATACTATATATTTGTTTATATATTTATTGTTTGAACGTTTGTTGTCCACATTCCCCATGAAAGCAGGGACTTCATATATCTTATTCATCACTATATTCCCATTATCTAGCATAGTCTGTGGCAAACAGCCAGTGCTAAATGAATGTTTGTTGAATGAGTGAATGAATGAATGAATGAACAACCTTATGAATTAGATAGAATAGATATTAACTTATAACCATTTAACAAATAAGTAAATGAAAGCACCAAAGTTCATTCAAGTTTCTGTAGCTACAAAGCGACAGAATCAGCCTTCTATTTCAAGAATCTATTTATTCTATTATACAATATTGCCTTCCTCCAAAGGAAACAGTAACAGCTTACATTATTGAGCTCTTACTACATGCTAAGCACTATTCTACTTTATATATATCATTAACCTTCCCAGCAATCCTATGTAGTAGGTACTATTTTAATCCTCGCTTATTGATGAGGAAACTCCATAACTGAGTAATTATAAAATTTCTTCAAGGTTATATAGCTAAGAAGGGGTGGCTCTAGAATGTGAACTCAAGCATTATGACTCAGGAGACTGCTTTAAACACTATGTTAAATATATTAAATTACTGCTAAAGGTAAAACACTTAAAACAGTGCCTGACACATAAGTGTTCTGTTAGTATTAGATATTATTATCATTCTATTACTTTTTTGGTGAAGTGTCTGTCTGTTCAAATATTTTGCTCATGTTTATTAGGTTTCTGTTTTATTATTGAACTATAAGAATCATGTCTATAATGGCTACAAGTCCTTTGTCTCATGTTGTTTAGCAGATATTTTCTACCAGTCTATAGATTGCCTTTTTGTTTTCTTAATGGTATTTTTCAAAGAGCAAAGGTTTAAATGGGATGAAGTCCAATTTATTAATTTTTTTCTTATATGTTTTGTGCTTCTTTGTTTTATCTAAGAAACTCTAGAGCTTTCAAGATTTTCTGCTATATTTTTCTGGAAATTCTATAGCTTTAGGTGAATATTAACTTTTTTTCATAAAAATATCGTGTTGATCCAGCACCATTTGTTAAAAAGACTTTCTTTTTCTCCTTTGAAATGCCTTGGCTTCTTTGTGGAAAATCAGTTAACTCTATATATGAGTTTGTTGATCTATTTCCGGACTGTCTGTGTGTTCCATTGATGTATAAGTCTGTCTTTTTTTCTAATAGCAAATGAATGCACTTTTATATTATGTCTGCCCTGCCCAATACAATAGACTCTAGCCTGGCTATTTAAATTTAATTAAAATCAAATCAAATCAGAATTTTAGTTCTTCAGGTGCATGAGTCACATTTCAAGCATTTAATAGTCACATGAGGCTAATGAGTAATATATAGGGATGACTGCAATTATAGAACATGTCTACTATAACTGAAAATTCTATTAAATAGTGCAGTAATACATCTTGAGATAAGATAGGGTGTCCTTTAACTTTGTTCTTATTTTTAAAACGTTATTTGGTTATTCTAGGTTCTTTGTGCTTTCATATGAATGTTAGAATCAGCTCGCCAACTTCTACAGCAAAGCTGCTGGAATTTTGATTGGGATTGTATTGAATCTACATATTAATTTGGAAAGAACTGCAATGTTATTGAGTCTTCCAATTCACAAGTATGCTATACCTCTACATTTATACAAGTCTTCTTTAATTTCTGCCAGTAGTGTTTTATGGGTTTTAGTGTACAAATCTTTTGTTAAATTTATTCCTTAGTATACTATTTTTATCACATTTAAATTGATATTGTTTTTAAATTTCATTTTAAACAGTTTACTGCTAGTATACAAGAATATCTAATTTTTGTATATTAATCTAATAATTTGTGAATTTGCTAAATTCATTTATTAGTTCTATCAATTGTTTTGTAGATTTCCTACATTTTCTACATAAATAACCATATCAACTGTTAATAGGAACAATTTTAAGTTTTTTTTGTCTTTTTCTTGCCTTAATCCAATGCCAAAGCATCTAGTACGATGAAATAGGCATCCTTGCTTGTTCTCACTCTCAGCGGGGAAAATTCCCTTTATCAGTTTAAGGACATTCCCTATTATTTCTAATTTGTTCAGATTTTTAAAAAATCATGAATGAGTATTGATACTCTTCTGAAAATATTGAAATAATCATGTGGAATTTCCCCTTTAAATGGTAAATTACACTGATTTTTTTTATTCAAAATTTTTAAGGGAAGTTGTAGGTTTACCAAAAAACCATGCAGAAAATAGAGTTCCCATATAATCTACCTAATATTATCACCTTGCATTAGTGTAGTACATTTGTTATAAATCATGAAAGGATATTATTATAATTGTACTAGTAACTATTGTCTATGGTTTCCATTAGGGCAAACTATTTGTGTTGTACAGTCCTATCGATTTTATTTTTAATTTTTATTCTAGTAGTATATATACAACCCCAAATATCTCCTTTTGTCTTCATTCAAATATACAATGTTGTGTTACCACCACCACCATCCATTACCAAAACTATTCCACCACCCCAAATAGAAACTCTGTACAATTTAAGCATGAAATCCCCATTCCTTACCCAAACCCCAGCCCTGGTAACCTATGTTCTAGTTTCTAACTCTATGAATTTGCTTATTCTAATTATTTATATATTGGTGAGATCATACAATATTTGCCCTTTTGTGTCTGGCTTATTTCACTCAACATGTCTTAAAGGTTCATCTATGTTGTTGCTTGTATCAGAACTTCATTCCTTTTTAATACTGAATAATATTCTATTGTATGTATATACTGCATTTTGTTTACCCATTCATTAGTTGATGGACACTTGGGTTGCTTCCATCTTTGGACAATTGTGAATAATGCTACTATGAACCTCAGTGTGCAAATATGACTTTGAGTCTCTGCTGTCAATTCTTTTGGGTATATACCTAGTTGTGGGATTGCTGGGTCATATGGTATTTCTATACTTAACTTTGTGAGGAACCACCAAACTTTCTTCCACAGCAACTTCAGCATTTTACATATTCCCACCAACAATGAATGAGTGTTATCATTTCTCCACATCCTCTCCAACACTTGTAATTTTCTGTTTTTATTTTTTTTCTGGCACCAGAGTTTAGAACTTTTAATTTGTCCCAAAGTTGCTGAAGCAAAAATCATGATAAAACATTCTGCTTTCCTTTACATCCCCCAACACAAAAAAACTCTTCAAAACTTGCCTTGTATATGGGATGAATCGTAATATAAATTCAAAACTTACAGGCAAGGGTTAGCTCTAACATTCTTCTCTTTAAAAAGTTTATATAAATATCTAGACAAAACCAAGAGGACATCTGCCTTGACATGTTATCTATATGGATTTCCAAGTAGACCACAGGGCTGTATATTGTCTTGGAATGTCCTCAGAAGGCTCCGTCATTGATCAGGTAATAGAGTAAAAACCCCACAGGTCTTTCTTTCAAATGGAAGAGGGATAAACAGACAGGGACAGAAGAAACTATTCAAACTTTGTTTCCTTTTCTTGTGGCTTGTGGTCTCCTTCTCCTCTGCCTCCTCGGAAGTCTCCTTGCTCTCCAAATCCTCCCCAGCCTCTGTCACCACCAAATCCACTTTAGCCTCCTCTGCTGCCCCCTTGGCCTCTAAATCCTCCTCTGCCTCTGTCACAACCCCTGAAGCCATCTTCACCCTTAGGCTTGGCCAAGTCCAAAGTAACTTTGTTTCCATCCATTTCACCATCTTCCATGTCCTCTTTGGCAGTTTTGGCATCTTCCTCACTATTGAAATCTACAAAACCAAACCCTTTGGAGAATACTATTTCCAAGTTAGTGACTATCTTGGCATATGGAGACATCAAATGGCTCCTTCAATGTCTCTTTGGTAGTGTGCCCAGACAGATCTTTGACAAACAGAATTTTGGATGGCTGGTTTCTTGCATTAGGTGATACCCTACACCCTTGCAACACCAGCCTCATTGCTCTGCCCTCAATTTTCTTTTTTTAACAGGTACTTAAATCTTCTTTAGCATCTTCAAATGAAGCAAATTCTATAAATACATACCCTTTAGATTTGCCATTTTAGTTCTAGGGCACCTTGGTAGAAGTTACTGTCTAAAATACTTCCTGAAGAGTTTCTTCTGTTACATTCTATGAGAGGTTGTTTAAAAGCAGAGTTTTTGATTCACCACCCTAAGTGCTATACTTTCCACCTCTAAAGTCTTGGCTTTGCCCTTTCTTTCCTGTGTAGCACAGAGAAATGGATCGCCCATCGACCTCTGTTCCCTGCTTTCTTCTAAGTTTTTCTCTGTATCAGCTTCTGTCTTAAATTCAATATAAACAATCCCTTTACTCTTCCCATCCTTGCTGACTAATCTCCACAGCATCTTCAAACACTTCTTTTAATTCATCCCGAGTGACTTTGTAAGACAGAGTTTTGGCCAAAAGTATTCTGGCAACTCAATCTTTTTAAATGTCTTTTCCCTTTGGTTTCTCTAATTTAATTTCACTGCCAAAGACTTTTGAAACTGTGAGCACCAAGTCTTTTTCCAGGTCTTCGGCAGATTCAAAATCCACATAGCCAAATTTCCTAGACACACCAATTATGACGTCCATAGCAGAGAGATCATTTTTAACAAAAAGGTCACTGATCTCTCTTTTTAATTCAAAAGCAGATTTGCTGAAAGTTCAGTTTTCAAACAAAGAGATTGAAAGCTGTAGCGTCTCATGCTTCTACTTTCTGTTTCTTGGCTTTGGAAGCTGCTTTCTGTTTGAACATTTCCTTCTTTCATTTTCCAGGTGCTTCTTTGACAGGCTCTTCCTCCTTTTTCTCCTCCTCCTCTTCATCTTCCTCCTCATCATCCTCCTCTTCATCATCATCATCATCATATTCATCGTCATTCTCTTCATCCTCTTCATCCTCAGCCATGCTCTTGGCCTTCACAGGAACAGCTTTTGCAGGCACGTTCTTTCCTTTGGCTGGTGTAGTCTCCATAGCTGCTTCTTCAGAGTCATCTTCTTTGTCATCATAATCCTGTTACCATAAGGATGGCTATTTCCTATAGACAGGCCTTTCCAATCTGGTGCCACAAAGGATAAATGCATCTCTAAGTGAGAAGGTGGTTTATTGCAAGTGCATTGCAAGGAACTGGGGGAGTCTTCCCAAAACCAGTTCAAAGTGAAGATGGGAGCTAGGGTTTTTACAGGGGTGAAAGAAAAGAAAAAGGGTAGTTGAGAAGAGAAACAACTAAAAACAAACAAACAAACAAAACAAGTAATGTGTGAGGAGGGTAGTGTAATTTCCCAATCCTATGCTGTCTTTAGCACATCCAACTTGTCCTTAATTTCAGTGGTTAATAAACCACAGTTTAGATATAGTTTTGCAGGTGCAAGGCCTTCATAGCTCCTTTTTAAGACAATGGCTCAAGGATATCAAACTTTTTGTCTCTGGGAAAAGTTACAGATTTACACCATTCTGTCTGGTTTTGCTTTGAGACGTTATCATATTCTTGTAAGCAAAACTGAGGTCTGGTTAATATCCTTCAGGGAACTAAGTGCAAAGAGTAAACTTCTAAAATTAGATGAATAGAAAACCAGTTCAATTAGTTTTAGAATTTTCAAAGCTGCTTAAGCACATTTTCCAGCTATCAATCCTCATCATCATTTTCATCCTCCTCCGCCTCATCATCCTCTGAGGCAGAAGCAATAGCTGTGGCTTTCATCACTGCTGGCTCAAATTCATCCTCATCCTCATCCTTTTCCTCATGATATCATCGTTCTTGGCATTCTTGCAATTCTTTGCTCCTTGGCTGGGGCCACATCTCCCTTCTGACCAGGAGTTGCCACTATTGCTGCCTTGCCAGGCATGGCTCTCTTCTTGCCAGGTGTTGTTACTGCTTTGGCTAGTGTAGCCATCTTCTTGGCCTGTATGGCTGTTGCTTTTTTGCCCGGGGTGACAGGTGCTTTCTTGGCAGATATAGCAATGGCAACCTTTTTGTTGGGGAAACTGCAACATTTTTTGCTCGAGTTTTGTTGCAGTGGTGGCCTTCTTGCCTTTTTTTCTGAGGGATGACAACCTCTTCTCCACTTCTATCTGCTTCTTCATCTTCTGACATTTCTTCATCATTACTATCTTATTCTACTTCCTTTGGGAAAGGAGTCATTTTATTGGGGTCACCTTGATTTTTACCAGCCTTTGTGAGCTTCACCATGATGGCAGCTTATGATGGCAGAGTTTGGGGTCAACAAGTGGTGTAGATGAGCCCAAAGGAACCCAAGCGTCATCGATAGCACCTGCTTCCAAAGATCCTGGAACATGCTCCTTGGCTGCCACCTAGAGCTGGAAACTCTGTTTTTCGTTTATTTGTTTGTTCATTTTAATAGAAGCCACTCTAGTGGATGTGAAATGGTATTTTATTGTGGTTTTGATTTGCTTTTCCCTGAAGGTTAATGATGTTGATATCTTTTCATGTGCTTTTTTCCACTTATATATCTTCTTTGGAGAATACGTTGATTGAGTTCTAAATGTTAAACCAACCTTGAATTCCACTTGGGATAACCTATTAATCATAATGTATTATCCTTTTTATATGTTGTTAGATTTGTTTTGATAACATTTTTAAAGAATTTTTACATTATATTATTGAAGAATATTGTTCTTTTTTTAAACTTTATTTTGTACACTTAATAATTGAAAATATAAACAATTAAAAACTAAAAAGTAAACACAGATGAATAAATATATACATTTCTCAATTAAATGTAATAGATATATATAAAATTTTTTTTTGGATCAAACAATATGTTACACAATATATTTGGCTCATAGTAATGCATTCATACAGTATTTGTCCTTTTGTGTCTGGCTTGCTTCACTCAACATAATGTCCTCCAGGATCATCCATGTTGCCAAATGCTTTACGACTTCATTTCTTCTTACAGCTGCATAATATTCCATTGTGTGAATAGACCACAGTTTGTTTATCCATTCTTCTGTTGATGGACACCTGGGTTGTTTCCAACTTTTGGCAATGAAGAATATTGTTCTTGAATTTCATTTTTTGGTAATGTCTTTGTCAGATTTGGCATTAGGGTTATGTTAGCCTTATAAAATGAATTGGACAGTGATCCTTTCTTTAACTCTGAAAATGTTGTGTAAGACTGGAGTTATTACTTCCTTAAATGTTTGGCAGAATTCACTTGTGAAATCACTTGAGCCTGGAACTTTCTCTTGGGGAAGGATTTTGATAATAAATTCAATTTCTTCAATAGATATAAGTTCATTCAAATTTCTCTTTCTTCTTGTGTCAATATTACTATGTTGTATTATTCTAATCATTTTAGTTGCGGCCAAATTTGTTGCTATAAATTTGTTCATAGTATTTATTTATTATCCCTTTAATGTCTGTAGCATCTATAGTAATAACTCTTTTTTTAATTCCTGATATTAATTTATGTTCTCTTTCATCTTGATCATTCCCAGTAGGAGGTTGATCTTTCAAAGGACACTTTTTAACTTTTAATTTTTTCTGTTGCCCATCTGTTTACATTTTGTCAATTATTTCTCTTTATTATTTCCTTCTTTCTATTTGCTTTGGGTTTACTTTGTCCATCTTCCTCTGGATTCTTATAGTAGAATATTAGGTCATTAATTTCATATCTTTTCTCTTTTCTAATATAAGCATTTAGAGCTATAAGTTTCACTCTAAATACTGCTTCAGCTGCATCATACAAGTTTTAATATATTAAGTTTTTATTGTCATTCAGTCAAATATACTTTTTATTTCCTTTATGATTTCTTCTTTGACTCATGAATTATTTAGAGATATATTATTTATTTTTCCACATATCTGGGGTCTTCCTAAATATATTATTATTAATATTTCTAATTAACTCATTTGTTGTCAGAGAATACAGTCTATATAATTTTGAGCTTTTAAAACTTTTTGAAATTTGTTTTATGGTACAACATATGATTTATCTTAGTGAATTTATCACATGCACTTAAAAAGTACATGTATTCAGGGAAGCGGATGTGGCTTAAGAGATTGGGCTCCTGCCTACCACACAGGAGGTCCCTGGTTTGGTTCCTGGTGCCTCCTAAAGAAGACAGCAAGCTGGCAGGACAGGCAGACACAGCAAGCTGATGTAACAAGATGATGCAACAAGAGACACAGGAAGAAAAACATAATGAGAGACACAACAAAGCAGGGAATGGAGGTGGTTCAAGCAATTAGGTGCCTCCCTCCAACATTGGAGGTCCCGGGTTTGGTTCCCAGTGCCTCCTAAAGAAACAGGAAAGACAAATGGACACAGCAAGTGCAAACAGTGAGGAGGTGGGGAGAAATAAATAAACTAAATCTTTAAAGAAAAAGAATATGTATTCTGCAGTTAGATTTAGTATTCTATAAATATCTGTTAGTTCCAGGATGTTGACAATGCTGTTCAAATCTTCTATGTCTTTACTGATATTTTCTCTTTTTGTGTTGTTAATTTGCATTTTCCTAATGGGTAAATATGTGTATTTTTTTCATATGTTTATTGGGTATTCATATCTTTTTTAAAAAATGCCTGTTCAAATCTGTTGGCCTGTTTTTATTGCATTGCTTGCCTTATTATTTAGTTGTAAGATTTCTTCATTCTGGATATGAGTCCTTTGTCAGATATATGAATTGCTAATATTTTCTTCTAGGATTTGAGCTATTTTTTTCCTACCTGAGAAATCTTATTGGGGTAACCAAGTTCATGAAGAATTTTTTCTATGCTTTCTTTGAGAAGGTTTACAGTTTTAGCTTTTATGTTTATGTCTTTGATCCATTTTGAATTCATTTTGCATGCATGGTATGAGGTAGGGATTGCGATTCAATTATTTTTCTATACAGATATTGAGCTTTTTCAGTGCAACTTGTTGAAAAGACTTTTTTTTTCCTCATTGGGTTATGTTGAAAATATATAAAACATCAGTATAGTTCTATGTGGGCAGTCTATTTCTAGACTTTCTATTCTGTTACATCGCTCTATATTTTTTATCCTTAGGCCATGCCAATATTTCTGTTTTGGTTTCTGTAGCTTTATAGTGATAAGTCTGGAGATTATGTAATGTAACTGCTCTAACTATATTCTTCTTTGTTTGAATATAAAACAAATTGCTTGTTTTCACTCTCTAGGTCCCTTGCATTTCCTTATAGATTTAAAAAGCCATTTGTCTGTTTCTCCCATAAAAAGCTTGCTGGGACTTGACTGGAATTTCATTGGATCTATAGATGAATTTCCAAGAAATGACAAAAATATTGAGTTCTCTAATTCATGAACATGGCATATCTCCCCATGGGATGATTCAGGTCTTTTTCAATTCCATCAGTGTTGGTAGTGTTTAGTTTGTAAGACTTGTACCTATTTTATTAAATATATCTCTATGTATTTATTATTTTATGTTATTGCAAATAGCATTGTTTTCATTTGCAAATTTTAATTTCCAGATGTTCAATCCTCATTTATAGACATATGGCTGGTTTCTGTATAATAATTTGCATCAAGTGATCTTGCTAAATTTATTTATATGTTTTAGTAGCTTTTCTGTAGGTTCCTTTGGATTTTCTGCGTACTTAAGCATGGTATTTACAATAAAGACAGTTTCATTTCTTTTTTTCCAATCTGTATGTTTTTCCTTTCTTTGCTTGCCTTATTGCACTGACTAAGAACTCCAGTATTATGTTGAATAGAGGTGCCTAGAGGAGCTAGTCATGTTTTCTAAATCATTAGGGAAAGCATTCAGTCTTTCAGCCTAAAGTATGATATTGCCTGCAGGTTTTCTGTAGATACCTTTGTCATATTGAGGATGTTCCTTTCTGTTTCTAGTTGAATGAGTGCTTTAAATAAAAAAAGAAAAGCCATTCAGACATGGATATTAGATTTTGTCAAATGCTTTTTCTACATATATTGAGATAATCATATGCTTTTTTCTTTTTTCTTCAGTTAATATGATGAATTACATGGATTGGTTTTCAAAATATTAACCCAACTTTGAATATTTGGGATAAATACCACTTGATCATTATATATTCTCTTTCTTGTGTAATGCTTTATATAATTTACTAATATTTTGTTAAGGGTTTTTGTGACTATGGTCATGATGGATTTTGCTTTGTTCCTGCATTTTCTTTTAATGTTTTTGTCTGTCTTTAGGCTTCATAAAATGTGTTGGGAATATTCTCTACTCTTCTGTTTCTGAAAGAGTTTGTGTAGGATCGGTACATTTCTTCCTTAAATTTTGATTAGTAGAGTGCTGTTTTTAACAGATATCAGTCACCAATATAATAAAACAGATTCTATATAAACTTTTAAATTAAAAATAATGTTCCATTCACGTAGTAAAATACTATGGGGAAGTGGATGTGGCTCAAGTGATTGAGCTCCTGCCTACCACATGGGAGGTCCTGGGTTTGGTTCCTGGTGCCTCCTGGAGAAGACAAGCAAGACAGCGAGCTGGTGTGATGGACAGACGTGGCAAGCTGACACAACAAGATGACACAACAAGGAGGCACAAAGAGCAAAGATAATGAAACACACAAGAAAGCAGGGAGCTGAGGTGGCTCAAGCAAGTGAGTGCCTTTCTCCCACATGGGAACTCTCAGGTTCAGTTCCTGGTGCCTTCTAAAGAGAAGACAAGCAGACACAGACACGGAGAGCACACAGCAAATGGTCACAGAGAGCAGACAGTGAGCCCAAACAACAAGCGGTGTGTGGAGTGAATAAATAAAATAAACCTTAAAAGAAAAACTATGATTTTTTATCTCCCAATATAATAATATAATTTATGTTTTCATCATATTGTCTTAGATCAGCATACCACTTATTCTGTTTTACTTAGATCTGAAGAAAGGCCAATCCACTAATGAAAGACACCCTTATAGAATTATTATTATTAGAGGGAGAGGGAAAAGCAACATATTTACTACTTTGTGACTCTATGTGCATAAATGATTATTTTCAGTGTCATTCATGCTAACATCTGGTCTGAGAGGAAAGGATACTTCAGTGAAATTGTCCTAAGTCTACCATCCCCTATTGTGCCTCCCATTTTAAATATATCAAATGTACATAAACTAAAAGACTATCATTTGAATGTCAACATTAAAATAAAGTCAGAACCAGGTATGCAAAAAAGGACGAACTTATGACCACTATTTCTTATAGGTGATTATTTTATGTTTTATGCAGAAAATAAAGGCATGTGAAAAGACATTAAGTATGTTATACATTTTGAGCCATTATTCAGGGGGAGAAAATATTTATAATTATATTTTATTACAATACTTTCTATGTTATAAAGTTTTATGTAATTTATATTTAACACCTTTATTGCTAATTTTTAAAACATTAAATCTCTAACAAATTACATCCAAATAATTAAGGCTATCATTAATAGAGAATGATTGCTGGGGATAATATGTTCTTTAATATTTAGGAATATTTGTAAATTTTAGACAAAAAGAACACTAGCTATTATTACCAGTTTTACTATCTTGTCCTCCTACGAGTGGCAAGTAAATAAAAACTACTTGTAAGGTTTTTTGTAAATGTAGCGCAGAGATATAACTTTTATAAAAAAGGAGACAGTAGAATAGTAAACACATCAAATCCAGGTCCTGAGAATACAGAGTTTTCCAGTCAGCTTCAGAAAGTTTGCAAGAAGAGAGTTGAAGTGCTGGTTTTCAGAGCTTTACAGTGAGCAAAGTGCTTGGATGGCAACATTTCCTGTAGTAACCCCACATCCAATTTAAGCCTGTTGTTCTGCCCCTCACAATACAGTGGGGCCATACTACATTAAAATACAAATTTCATGCAAATAATTGGGCCACAGGCTCTTGGGAACAAATACTATATTATAAAACAGTACACCCCTGTGTGCTTTGATTGCCATTCATTAACAGTTTCCAGTGAGAGTGACATTTCCAACTGATGCAGAGCTGAAAGCAGATCCTGCACAAACTCACCTTCTGGTGCTGCACCTGGTTTCCCCTTCCCTTTCCCTGCCAGCCTCTCCATAGCTGAGGGAACCCCTAGCCTGGTTCCCATCAGCAGCCAGGCTACAGTATCAAATCCCAATTCTGTGTTCTGGTTTCCCCTTGGGTCTTACTAGAGGTTTATCGACAAAATGCAGGCTCCTCATAATCTCTTTGAAAAGCCCACTGCGTTCAACAGGAAGACATAATCATCCTTTGGTGGCGAACATTGTGCTGTGTGCTGTCACTGTGGAGATTTTCTACAATGAGGAGAAGGGGACTGGGGAGAAAAGCCAGTGTTTTCACTCTACTAGTGAAACAATCTCCCCTGCCAAAAGCCTAAGATCCAGTCCCCTTTGGGGAATTCTCTCTCTCCGTTTTACTTTGGAAAACATCTGCTCTCTCCGTGAGTATTGGCTCCCCAGGGAAAATCCTGGCCTACTTCTCAGAATATCCGCCTCATGTCCAGGGGAATTCCAAACCCAAAGCCAGCCAAGACTTAGGTTGCCCTTCATGGAGAGAAGATTTCATGGATCCAGCACTTTGCATGTGTTTATCCTTTGGGCCAAAAATTATCAAGAAATGAAACTAAAGTTTCTAATTATGCAAATAAGTAACAAATATTCTCTTTCTTTAAGAAAGTCATTATCATATAGTGTAAACAAACCTGGATTTTAGTTTCAGTTCTTCTAGTCAACCACCACATGACCTAGGTTAAGTTGTAGATGAAACCAGGATACTGATGGGCTGAAATACAAGCAGGGGAAGAAAAAAAAATGTTATTCTTTTTCCCTACTGTCCCTTTATACATACTCTACAGGATAGTTCTTCCTCAATGTTATGATGAAAACTTTTCAGGTTTCAAAACCTTTCCAATTATACTCAAGTAATAAAAGTACTTCTGCCACTTTTACCCATGACCACAGTCTGATTACAGGACTTAAAATATCATAATCACCAGCTTATTCTTAACAGTACCACCTCCTCTTCCCTGGCTTGGTATTGCTTTAGGCATGGAAGTCCAGAATAGAGGAGAGGCACAACTGGCTTTTCTCTTTTTTTCCACCTTATTCTTCTTTCTCATCTCCTCCCCTCCCCCACCCACATTTCTAGGCCTTCTCTGGGTCCATCAGTGTTGGAGGTGGGGAAAGAAGGAGGACGAATAATCAGCAGCAAAGACATTACTTAGTGGCATTAATGTAATTTGTGATGGTGTCCTGTGGATGTGGCAGTTTTCCACAGCTGATTCTTCTTCTTGTGGGATGCTTTTGTGAGTTTCTCAGTGATTGAAACTTCCTTAATGTAGAGATTGCCTCTCTTGTTGCTTGATGACTGCTTACAGTTCTTCCCTCAGCCTCTGAGCATGTGGCAGTCTACTCCGTCATTGGGGTCACATCTCCTATCCAGGCGGTTTTTTGCAGAGAGGGAGGATTGACTTCTCTCTCCCATGTGGCCCACATCTGGTCCAAAAGAAAAATCCATGCATCCTTGTCCTACCAAGATATTGGTGGTTTTGTTTTTCACTTCCAAGGCAGCCCTTTTACTCTGCCTTGGACCAATCTATCCCCAGTTCCTCTTGATATCCTTAGGCTTTAAAACTCTATTACACCAAGACAAAATCTCCAAGTAATTCCTTTGAATTCCTCTTTCTTATTTATCTCAGGGAGAGGGGAAAGCCTCTTCCTACCCCACAGGAATGGAAATGCCAAGCTTCTACAGACATACTGACAGCTTTCTACAGAGCAATCCTCTCTCCCAGCCATTTCAGTTTCAACACTTCAACCTTCAAGGAAGTTGATGGCTCAGAATCACAAAACCATGTTCCTGTAACTCCAAAGCCTATGCTCTTAATCACTGGTTATATAGATACACTATTGTGGGTTGATAGCACTTGAGGGCTCACAAAAGAAGACTTGCAATTGATGAGGAAAAAAACCTTAACTGAAAAAAAAAAAATCCCGGACCAGGCAAAGATGTGCTTATTCACTCTGAGAATTTATATCTTTCATCAGTTCTACAAAAATTTTCAAATACTACCTGCCACCATTCTTTTACTTATATCATTCTGGAACTCCTGTAGGTATATATTAGTATTTTTCACTCTATCCTAGCTAAATCCCTTTCCCATATTTTCTGTCCCTTTATCACTTTGTGCTAGCTCCAATTCTGGAAATATGGAAGACTGGTTACCTAAAAACACATCTGATGGAAATATTTAGAAATGCTGCTAAAAATATAACATGCAAATGCATAGCTGAGTTCTTAAGAAGTAATAGAAATTACCTAGGGTCAAACATGAAGTAGGAACTAAAATTCAGAGTGGTAAGAATAGTAAATTGAATCTCTACCAACCTTCCCTGGAATGAAGTTGAGAAGGAGGAGCCAAGGCATTGACAATTTCAGAAAGCAAAGTGTTTTGACATCCACATACGAATTTCAGATGAAACCTTGGGCCTGCATGTGGGAGGGAGTGGGAACTGAAATACCCACATAAATGGAAACAGTCAAAGGTCTATTGTATCAGTGAATGGCAGGAATAGAAAAAAAAAAAAAATCACTGG
>JAQZBX010069189.1:0-15617 GCA_029593785.1 Cabassous unicinctus | reverse complement strand
ACACCACACCACACCACTCCACTCCACTCCACTCCACACCACCACAGTCATCTCCACACCACACCACTCAACACCACACCACACCACTCCACAACCACCACACCACTCCACACCACACCACTTTACATCACTGCACACCACACCACACCACACCACACAGCTCCACAATACACCCCTCCACACCACGCCACACCATACCACACCACACCTCTCTGAATGTCATTTTCCAGACAACTGTAATCTTTGAGAGTAAACATGCTTGTCATTTTTCTTCAATGCTTACTCCCATCATTCAAAATTACTCTTCAAAGAAGGCTCCAAAATACTTAATAAGTATAATATCAATTCAAGTTAATTAATATGTTTGAGATTAACAGAGAGATAGTGAATGGCTTTAGGGAGAAATCAGCACCAAATAGCCTAAAACCTCAAACTAAAGCCCTTCTTATTTCTGAATTATTACCAGCTACATCACATAAGCCTTTCAACAAAACCTGTTCTGAGTGTAACAGCTGAGGCTTCAGGCCTCTGTAGATTCTTTGTTTAAATCCTATTGGACTATGAGAGTGACCACTTGCTAGATCATAGCATTTCCTCATGTTCTCTGCCAACAAGGGCTCCCTCATGCAGGCAGTTTTGGCTGAGGCCAGAAGAATTTTTAGTCACATTTATGTCTTTCCCATATGCAGTAGTAGGCAGAATGAAGGAGATATTGACTGCAGAACTAAAATTAAGGAAAGTCTCACATTGGAGGTGAATTTCTCAGTTCCCTTATTTGTTGCCTAATATGTTGATGCATGTTGTAAATTGTCTCTTGAGTCCCCTAACAAGTTGAATTTAGGGATGTTCTAAGTGTTAGCCTGCCTATTACCACATGGTGAACTCACTTCCTTCAATGGTGTTCTCTTTTTCACACACTTTACCAGTAACCCCTTAACTCCTCTTATCTATCCAAAATAAATTACTGGATCTCAAATACTTGTCTCATTGTAGAACTCTGCAGGACCCCACCAGAAAAGGTGCTACTGGTTTTAATATATCCTGCAAAATTGATATATTTAAGTCCCATCCCCCAGAACATCAATATGTGGTGTTATTTGAAAATTGCATCATTGCACATGCAATTAATTAAGTTAAAATGAGGTCACACTGGTATAAGGTTTCCCCTAAATCCAATATTACTGGTGGCCTTATAAAAAAAAGAGAGGGTACACAGACACCCATAAGGAGAAGAGTGAGACAAAAGCCATGTTTGGACGGAGGTGGTGAGAGAAGTGCTGTAGCTACAAATCATGGAATATCAAGGAAAGAAGTTTCCTCCCCCATAGATTTTAGAAGGAGTATTACCTTATCAACAACTTTGTTTCAGAATTCTAACTTCCAGAAATGTGAGGCCATCTATTTATGTTTTTTAAAGCTATCAAGTTCATGGCAATTTGTGTCAATAGTTCTAGGAAGCTAATATAAGGACTTCTGTAAGGAACAGTTGTGCTGCAATGAACCAAAGTACTCAGACTCATAGGTTAAGGTGATGGACCATTGCTGTTTTGTAATTAGCCAGCTCAAGTATCTGAGATTACCATCTGTAAAAAGTTGAATTATTGGATGTAAAAAATGTTTAATTTCCACATATTTGTGAATTTTCCATTTCTCTTTGTCATTGATATCTACCTTCATTTTGTAGTGGCTGGAGAATATACATTGTATGATTTAAATATATTTGAATATATTGATATTTGTTTTGAGAACTAACATATAGTCTATCCTTGATAATGATCCATGAACTCAAGAAGAATGCATATTCTTTTTTTGTTGAGTGAAGTGTTCTATATATGTCTTTTAGGTCTAGTTGGTTAAGAATATCATTTAAGTATTGTATTTCCATATTAATTTTCTGACTAGATGTCCTATACATTATTGGAAGTCGTGCATTAAACTCACCTACTATTAATATATAACCATCAATTTCTCCTTTCAGATCTGTCAGTATTTTCTTCATATATTTTGGTGGCTCTGCTTTTAGATGCATTCTTTTTTTTTGGAATTGTCCCTTTACCAATGTTTACTGGCCATCTTTGTGTCTTATAACTGACTTTGACATAGGGTTTATTTTAATCTGATGTTGGTTTAGCTCCTCCACCTCTCTCATTTTTATCACTCACATTGTATATTTTTTCCATCCTTTAACTTTCAACCTATTTGCATCTTTGTATTTAAGGTGAGTGTCTTGCAGAACACATATATTTGGATCATGCTTTTTTATCCATTGTGCTAATCTCTGCCTTTTGACTGGAAAGTTTAATGCATTTACATTTAAACTCACTACTTATAATGAAGAAATGTCTTCAGCAATATTGCTATTTAGCCATTGTATATCTTATATTTTGGTCCCTCGATTCTTCCATTAATGCCTACATTTGTATTTATTTGAATACTTGCATTGTTCCATATTTCGTAGCTTCTTTTTTCTCTCCGGATATATTTGTCACTTATTTTCCTTGTGGTTACAATGGGATTAAAATTTAACATCCTAAATATATAACCTCATATTTGGTTTGACAGCAACATAACATCAATATCATATACACATACATTCCCTGTACCCCTCTGTTCTACCACATTTTTGTACTTGCCACCACTTTATACATTGTATGAACAAAACCATAGATTTATCATTAATTTTTATACAAGTGCATTTTAGCACTTGTAGGAAGTAAGAACTCGATTTACATACCAAATAATACTCTACAATAATCCTGACATTTATAATTACTTTAGCTTTAATGCAGGTCTTTATTCCTTTATGCCACTTTGACCACTGTCTTGTGTCCTTCTTGTCAGTCTGAAAACTCCCTTTAGCATTGTTTATAAGGAAGGTCTAGTGGTGATTAACTCCCTAAGCTTTTGTTTATCCACGAATGTCTTATTTTTTCCCTCATTTTTGAAATAAAGCCTCACAAGATATAAAATTATTGGCTGGCAGCTCTTTCCTTTTAGGACTTTAAGGTTTTAAACATATTGCTTTCTGGCCTCCATTTTTTTAATGAGAAATCACACTCAACCTAATTAAGACTGCCTTGTATGCAACAAATTCTTTTCTCCTGATCAGTCTCCTTTTCTTTTGCATTTGATAGTGTGATCAATATATAACATGGTGTATTTTTCTTCATGTTTATCATGTTTTCTGTTCTCTGGGTTTCTTGGTTGTGCATAATCATGTTTTTTGTTATCTCTGGGAAGTTAACTGTCATTGTTTACTTAAATATTCCTTCTTAAATGGTCTGGTTTTCATATCCTCCTGGGGAACCCATAATGCATATATTGGTATGCTTGATGGTGTTCCATATATAGGTTAGAATATTTTCACTTTTTATAGTATTTTTCTTCTCCTCATCCTGACTTATTTCAGGTTTCTTGTCTTTGAGTTTACTGATTCTTTATTTCGCCACCTCTAATCAGCTGTTAAAACCTTCCTGGAAATTTTTATTTCAGTTATTTTGGTCTTCAACTCCAGCAGTTCTTTTTGGTTCCTTTAAAATTTTTTTCAATCTCTTTAATATGATTCTCATATTTTTCATTCTTTATAAATGATATCCTGTAGTTCTTTCTTCATTTTATTTCCTTCATCTCCCAGAGCATTTCTTTTTGAATTTTTAAAAAAATATTTTAAAAGATTCTTAGGTTACATAAATGTTACACAAAAATTACAGGGATTTCCATGTTCCCCACCTCCCACATCTCCCACAACCTCTCATATAAATATCTTTCATTATTGTGGCACATCACATGCAATGGATATACACATCCTGGGACTTTGCCACTAAGCATGGACCATAGTTCCTAGAGCATTTTTAAGATTCTTTTTTTAAAAGGCATTATTCAGTATGTCCACATCCTGGCCTTCTTTTTTGATATTAGCTGGATTTTTATCCTTTTACTTTGGATGAGCCATCATTTCCTATTTATTTGTTTGTCTTTATTCTTTTCTTGCACAATGTATGTTTTCCATATTTTTTCTTTTTTTACAATGAAGCTTTAGATTATAAAAATATTACATCAAAAATGTATGTGATTCAAATGTACCCCATTCTCCCCCTCCCACAATTTCCCTCATTAACAACATATTCCATTAGTACACACTATACATTTTAATATAATAAAATCTTACTCTGGAATTTTTTCTTTGAGATGTCTGTTTCTTGATTTTTGCACAAATATTTTCTTAAACTTCAGCATTCTTACCAGGAAAGTCTTCCCAAGGTGAATGTAGTTCCCTGGCTATGTATCCTATGTTAGAATTTTGCTTGTTAGTTGTTTTGGATTTCTTCTGTTTCTAGGATTTTGGTTGTCCTCTCTGTTTTCCAGGAGACAAAACTCCCTCTCCCAGGTTTTTAAACCAAGCAAGCCATTGACAATTACTGTCCACCTCTGTAACTTTCTTATACTCCTTTCATTTTTTTCAAGCTGCTGCTCTTGTAGGGCAAATTCTGGGATGAGTGACATGGTGAAGAGGACTTTCCAAAGTCACTCTTTCCCAGAGAGTTCTGGGAAGATGTCGTTAAAGTACACAGGCAAGGCTAAACCCTCTCACATAACCAATGGAGAAAGGGCCAAAAGTTGTCCAAGGGAATGCTTTGAGGGTCACCAGACAAGAAGAGGGCTGCACAACTCCCAGGAGGGTGAGAGACAGGCAAATGAAGGACCTGAAGCAACAAACATGAGTTACCAAACCCCCATTGTGTCCAGGAAAGGCTCCCATCCTCCATCCTTAAGTCTGGATAGAACCCCTGACTCACTGCTGCCAACTGAGAAGGGAACAGACTTCTCCCTCCCTTTCAGCTTTTACAAGGGAAGAGGGAGAGTGAGTCAGAGTGATTCCCTTCAGTGAATTTGACCAGCAGAACCCACTTTAAATCTCAGCTCTGACAGGAGCAGAAACACTGGAAAGCAGGCATTGAAAGAAACACCTCTGTGGAAACATTTGTCAATGTATGCCATCTGCTGGCTCATTAGGAAATTACAAGGAGAAAAACTGCTTTTAAGTCTCTCTTTAGGCCCCTGGGATAAAATCTGCACATTAAAGAGTCCTTGGCTGGATTTTGATAAATTAAGCCAAGCAATTTTCAAGACTTAGATTAAGTTGAACTAAAAGTCAAAGAAAAACTGTGGAAAAAAAAACTTGCCAGGAGAGAGAATTTGAAAATCAGAGTAAATTTGCCAACATATTCAGATGCCTAGACATCAGCAAAACTTAGAAGCCATACTAGGAAACAGGAAGGTATGGCCCAGCCAAATGAAAAAACTAAATATCCTGAAAAGACACAGAAATCAAGACAACTAAACAAAGTTAATCACAAAGATTTCTTAAATCAATTCAAATACTTGAAGGAAAACATGACTAAAGAAAGAAAGGATATTAAGAAGACACTGGATGAACATAAAGAACAATTTGAAAACCTGCAAAGAAGAGTAACAGAGATTATGGAAATGAAAGACACAATGGATGAGATTAAAAATACATTAGAGGCATATAGCAGCACATATGAATTGCTCAAAGACAGAATTAGTGATTCGAGGATAGTACATCCAACTGGAAAAGACAGGAGAAAAGAAAGAGAAAAGAATGGAAGAAGTGGAACAGGGACTCATGGAATTAAATGACAATGTGAAATGCATAAACATACACATATTAGGTGTCCCAGAAGGAGAAAAGAATGGAAAAGGGGCAAAAAGAATATTTGAGGAAATAATGAACAAAAACTTCCCAACCATTATGAAAGACAAAAATATCAATATTAAAGGACAACAAACCTGAAGCAGAATAAATATGAATTGACATACTCTGAGATACGTACAATTCAGAATAACAAATGTCAGAGATAAAGTGTATTTTCTGCAAGCAAAAAGAGAAATGCAAACCATCACATACAAGAGAATCTCAATAAGATGAAGTACTCACATCTCATCCAAAACCATTGAGCTGAGAAGAATATGGTATCATGTATTTAAGGTACTGAAAGAGAAAAACTGACAGCCAAGCATTCTGTATCGGCAAAACTGCCTTTCAAAAATGAGGAGGTGGAGTGGATATCAGCATCCCAGACTCCTCAGGATGGGGGGAAGAGCTATGGACTAGAGTGGACTTATTTGTATTTTACTATAAACATATACTTACTCAAGCAAGGAAGAAATTACAACACTGATGTGGAAAGAGTGGCCACTGGAGACTCTTGGGGCAGGGAGAGGGAAAATCAGTTGTAACATGGGGGATTTTTTGGGACTTGGAAATTGTCCTGAGTGACATTGCAATGACAGATATAGGCCATTTTATATCATCACATAACATGCAGAACTCTGTGGGAAAGACTGTGGTCTACAATGTGATCTATGGTTCATGCTTAATGGCAAAGCCCAAGGATGTGTTTATCAATTGCAATGAGTGTGCCACACGAATGAAAGGTGTTTATGTGGAAGGTTGTGGGAGGTGTGGGGAGTGGAGCATATGGGAATCTATATTTTTTGTGTAACACTTGTTATCAAGGTATCCTTTTAAAAAATTTATATATAGAAAAAATAAACTTCTAAAAAAATATTGACCTAAAGGTAAAATACAATAGAGTAATACTGTGTATTATTATTATTATGTATCTGTTATAATTTGTAATAACTGGTCCACAACAATGCAAGGTATTGTTAGTGGTGTGCTTTATGGGAACACTATACAATTTCATGAATGTTTGTTCTGTAAGTTCACAACTTTTGCTACTCACTTATTATTTATGTTCAAGTATGAATGATATATTTCAATAAAAAATTTTAAATAAAAAAATTAAGATGTGTTTAACATCTTCACAAAGAAAAAACTGAAAGTGCATGTTATCAAAAGACCAGAATCACAAGAGATACTAAAGGGAGTGCTGCAGGCAGAAAGAAAATAACAAGGATGACAAACTTGGAGAAGAAGGTAGACATGAAGATTATTAAGAAGGGAAAATTAAAGGGAAAAATGACAGACAATAGTAAGATATGACAACAGAAAGCCAAAGGACAAAAGGGAGAAAGTAAGTTATGCCTTTACAGTAAGGATATTGAATGTTAATGACTTGAACTCCCCAATCAAAGACATAGACTTATAGAATGGATAAAAAAATATGAGCCATGTATATGCTGTCTACAGGAGTCTTTCCTCAGACATAAGTTCTCAACCAGTTTGCAAGTGAAAGGTTGGAATTACACATGATTTGGTTACACATGAATTGTAACCAAAAAAGAGTATGAGTCATGATACTAATATTGGACAAAATAGATTTTAAATGCAAAACTGTTAGAAGGGATGAAGAAGATCATTATATATTAATAAAATGGGCAATTCACCAAGAAAAAATAACTAATAAATATTTATGCACCTAACCTGGGTGCCCCAAGATACAGGAGGAACACTGGCAAAACTAAAGGGAAAGTAAATAGTAGTTGGAGTCTTCAATACATCAAATAAGTCCTTCCCAGGTGAAACAGGTTCAGGGACCCATGAATGAGGTATAGGCTGGCTCCAAAGTTCCCTGGAGAGAGAATCAGCAGGGCACTAAGGTCCTACTCCATGCTTAGCTTTAATGGCCCAGCAAGCAAATTTATTCTTTCATATAACTGTCCCTGTAGCCCTGAGGAAGCTTCACATCATTAAGATTCCTCTGCTGCAGCCTTTGGTAGGGGCATATTGAAAGAATGGCCACATTTACAACTGGGCCTCCAATGATCTGAAGTCATTATTCAAAAGCTATGTTTAGTTATTGGCCATACCCACCCTTTTTCTTGGGGAAGAGGACCTTTATGTCAGCTTCATTCACCAGCAAGTTGAATGAAGATCCAGGGCCTGGATCCCATGGCATCATGCCACACGAGTGCAGTATGTGGGTTTTTAGCCCCTTCTAACAAACAGCAACTTACTATTCTTTACCATAATATATCAGATTCTTCCTCACATTCTTCCCTGGATGTTGGACAGTGTTTATTTTTTCCTCCATAGCTTCAAAATATTTTTTTTCAGACAGTTATTTGTTTAATTTTTATTCTGGTGTGGGAACTGAGTCTTTGTAGCTCCCTATTCTGCATTTTCCAACAATACTAAGAGGAATCTTAATTTAAAAAAACAAACAACCATGAGGCCTTATTTGCAAGAGCTAGCACAAAAACTCCCAGAGGCTTAAACAATGGTATCCCAGGTCTCTAATCTAAAATCCATCCACATTGGGACAAGGGTTATGTTTTGGGAATTTGCTATTTGTGCCAGTTTTAAGGCATTATTGGGGGCTCTCTCCATAGGAAAACAGATGTACATATGACTTCATATCGGGATGTAAAGACAGTATGAGATGTTGGGTGTGTTACCTCTACCACATGAATGGGCAGAATAGGTGTGTGTCTTTATCTCTATGGGAGGCTTGTGTTTGAAGATGATAGGAATCTATCTGCCCACAGAGGACCAGGAGATGTCCATGATTTGACAGAGTTTGAATGCCCTTTTTGTTATATTGGGTGCTATTGCCAAAACTTATTCCTGTAAATGATAAGTATGGTGAGGTCTTTTAAGAAGCCCCTTCAAAGTCACCCTTTAATTTAATGGCAGTTATCCAGTATCCCAGTATCAAGTCTGTGGAGCATTTTTTTTTATTGGGGGTAAAAATCAAATTTTTCACAATACATATCAATATTTGTAAAATGATATATAAATATTACATCCCACACCACCATTCCTCATCCGTGTGGTACAACACCCACAATGGATATACATATCCTGTGGAGCTTTTATTCTGGTTTTTTTTTTCAGGGCTAGTTGATTCAGCAGGTGAGTTGTTACACACTCCTTAGTGGATCCGACTTCCATGGCCACTGTCCTGCTTTGTGGAGTTTTTAAAAAATATTTTTTATTTTTTTAAAAATTAAATAAAAAGATTAGGTGTATGACCAAGAGGCTTAAATCTTTGGGTTGTCCATGTGCCAGTTGGGCCCTGAATCTCAACAGAGTTGTGAGTTTTTAAAATAGTTTTTAAAGACCATTTGGTAAATTATTGGCAATAGTGGAAAAGATATTTTTAATTTTTATTTTTTTCTTGTTATTAGTACTGAATAAAATATGTTGGCCAAGTAAATCACAGTAAAGCAATTACCTCTGATCCTGTGTATTTATTTTATTAATAAGATTATGGTGGGAATAAGAATTTTATGGCTATTATTTGTGCATTAAGATTGGTCTAACTGAGCATTAATTGTTCTTCATTGGTAAAGTCTGTAAAAACTGGAAGATAGGGCTATTGTTTGTGGAGATGGTATGTATATTGATTCCTTCTTTGAGGAGCTCTTGGATTTCAGTGATGATCCTCACAGCAGTATGTAGTGTTATTGCCTGGATTAGCAGGTGCAGGTCCATATGGGTTCCATTTGACATGTAGCCAATTGTTCAATTTTATTGCATGTAATGGATTAAAGCATCATTAGGGGTAGATGTTCAATAAGAATTGTTCAAACTCTCACATCTCCCAGGGGGACCTGGGACTAGGTCTTGGATATGAAAGAGAAGGAGACCAGGTCCTCCAGGGAAGGGGTGATATGGTTCCCTGTAGGGTGGAACACTAGGCCCAATAAGTCATTATCTGTGACTTTCATGTGAGTCCTACTGTTGTCCTGTCAATAGCTGCACTCTGTCTATACCTTTGAGGATATTTTGAGCCTTTCTGGAAAGGTTGAGCAGAGCTTCCAGTAAATTAAAGAGTATGGCCTCTCTATAAGAAAAATGTCTATTACTTGTTGTCAAAGGGAGGCCTCCTTAGGTTTGGAAATGAACTCTGGGTCTCTTTTATCTGAATGCTCAAAGAAATGTACTCATTGCATCATCTCAAACTTTTAAAATAACAATTGGTTCACATTGTCTGCCAGTAGGCATTTGCCTTGGCAGGTACACCCACTATGGCAGGTGTGTCTTTTTTTTAATTTTTTATGTTATAAATATTTCAGAAAGTAGGGGAAAGGCTCAGAGTCTTTAGTCATATCAGTCAATTGCTTTAGTTTCTTGAATGGAGAGTGCCAATTAAGATCTGAAATTAACAACTTTCAGCAACCAATCTGCCTTTTTGCTTATTCCACTTGAACAAAATATTTTAAAATGTTTTGAATCTAGAATCAAATAAAATTTTCAGTTTTAGTTTTCAATTTGAGATTCTTGTTTGGGGTCCTGTTTCCTGTTATGTGTGCTGATATGAAATATCTGTGGTTACTGTAAGATGAATACATAGGCAACTGTTTCCCTCTAGGGATTCCCAATCAATCTTGGGTTAGAGTTTGTTTTAATTAGCATGATGTTGGTGGGATCATTAGCCTTAGCCTCACATGGCAGGAGTCCAACATTGGATCTTTGTCATGCTGATAAGCAGCAGCACTAAGTAGGGTCCATGAACATTTCTTAAGGAACTTAGGAACATACTCTGTGTATTAGAGGGTGCTGGCACAATGTACTCAGGAATTTTTTTGTTACCCAATAGTTCTTTAGCTATCTCACACCAGGAGTTAGAGACTCTCTATCCCATGGGGTCAGGGAACAAAGAGCAAGAGCAGTGAAGGTAGCAAAATAAGGATTATAGACACTTTTAATTGCAGGATGCCATGATGCTTCCTGTTGTGTGGGTACCCCCAAGCTAGTAGTGTGTTAAGATTCAAATGCATGTTCCACAGACTCACTGGTTGGAGTTTCTCATGGCAGTATCTCAGCTGCCACAGGCCAGGTGCTGACAGGTCCAGCATTCTGCCCTTTTGTCCCATACGCTTTTGAACATAGTCAATTCACTCATTAGTCACAGCTTCTGGTGAGAGATGACAATCTCCTGCCTTATGTAGCAAAAGTTGTTCAATGATACAACAGTGTTGGTGTCACACAGAGCCAGCTGTTTCCATTGGGGGGGCATTGGAAACCACAGGGTTTGTATTCTCTTGCCATTTTAGAGTTGGGTGTTAGAAGATGCTAAGGGAAACAGAGTTTTATAAGACAAATGATTTGCGGTGAGAACTCTAGGCAACACCTCACAGAGGAAACAGGAAGCAGAATAAAATAGAATAGAAGTATGTCAGCAAGCTGTGGGCCCTACCTTCTCAGGTAGTGTTAGCTTTCTGAGAGAGCCACTTTGTAAGCTGAGAGCAGCCAAAAAACATTATGTTTCACTTCCCATGGTTTTAATCTACACACCCTACTCTCTGGGATTCTGATTTCAAATTATAGTGGATTTTGAATCTGGGTCTGGGTGGAAGTCAGTTACACAACAAAGATAAATGGAGCCCATAAGGCATGAGAAAAGTAGCTTGTTACTCACAGGTCCCAGAGAGACAGGGCTGCCATGAGGTGTCACCAAGAAGCACAATCAGCTCAGGTGGCTCAACCAACAGGTAGGGCACACAAACAGGTAAAGAGGGACCAGTGTAAAAAGTTTATACTTTTATTGGGACCCAAGGGAGGAGGTTAGATTTCCTGTGGGAGTCAAGAATTGATTAGTTTAAAGCAAGTGTGTGAAAGGGGACTGCATGGTATAGGGTAATTTGGATGGCTAGCTTATCATTTAGGACAAGCTGTGGGTTTGGGGTGAGGTGTGTGTGTGGAATTCATCGTGGCCTCACATTCAGGTTTGAGCTCTGGGTTGGTTTATGCCCCAGGGCTGGAGAGCTGCTTATTAACGAGTCCAAAGTTTAATGTTGAGCCATGTGGCTTACTCAGAGATGAATGCTGTGGCACCACACACACACAAATGAAAGTTATGTACCTTGTGTTTCTACTTCTAGGTATATACCCAAAATATTGAAAACAGGGATTCAAACCTATATGTGTACACCAATGTTGATAGAAGCATTATTCACAATGGCCAAAAGACAGGAGCAATTCAGGTGTCAAGCAACAGAGAAATGGATAAACAATATGTGGTATGTACACACACCACTGTTTCCATGGTAAGGAAGCATGAATTTCTGATGCATCCTGCAACATTGCTGAACTGAGAAACAGATGCTGATTTAAATAGGCCAAATATAAAATAAAAATATAGTATGATTTCAAATATATGAAATGTACACAATAAGCAAATCCTTAGAGTGGAAGCTGATAAGAGGTTACCAATTTCAGAAGCAGCAGATTAGGAGTTAGTGCTTAATGTATACAGAGGTTCTGTTTGAGGTACAGTAAATGTTTTGGAAATGTTTGGTGGTGATTATAGCACACAAAAAATCAATTGCATGTGAATATTCTTGCTGACCTCATTTTGTAATATTCAGGGTAAGCTAAACATTTTCTATATTAGAAACCATGCATGTTTCTAAACTAGATAGAGAAACCTAGTTTTTCTTCCTATATTTGCTTTATAGAATGCTGGTGATAAACAAAGTCTGATTTATTATATGACCATCCTGTATGGGAAAAGACTGTAACTTTGGGTATCTTTGGTTGACCTTGGGAGATATAGCAGGAGTACTTATGTGGCTCGGGTTGTTGGGTGTCGGTCTCCCTTATGGAAGGACCTGGGTTCAATCCCTGGGACCTCCCAGTAAAAATTAAAAAGAGAAAAATAAAGAGGGCACATGGGCCAACAAAACCCATGTGTGGGTGTGCCACCAGGCCCTGTGAGTGGGTGAGCCACCAGACCCCATGCACAGGTGCACCACCAGAACCCATGAGTGGGTGAGCTGCCAAGCCCTATGTGCAGGTATGCCACCAGGCCCCATGAACAGATGAACCACTAGGCCCCATCCATGGGTGAGCAGCCAGGCTCCATGTGCAGGTGCACTGCCAGCTCCCACAAGAAGTCAAGAAGTTGAGCTGCTAGGGTCCATGTGCAGGTGAGCCACCAGGCCCCATGAACAGATGAGCCATCAAGCCCCATCAATGGGTGAGCCATCAGGCCCCATCCATGGGTGCATTGCCAGGCCCATGAGCCACGCACATAACAGGAGGGTGACACAAGGGAGAGCCAAGAAAAGATGCACAAAAAAAAAATAGGAACTAAGGTACCACAGATGGTAGGATGCCTCTCTCCCACATCAGAGATTCCAAGGATCAAATCCCAGTGAAGACAGGAGGAGAAGGATGAGAAGAGAGGATGGGAAATGGTCACAGATAGTTGCCCAGTGAATGGACACAGAAACAGCAAAAATGGGGGTGGGGGTTAAAAAAATGGATAAAAGTAAATAAATAAATAAATCCTTAAAAATGTATAGGGGAAGAAGATACAGAATCTAGTAAGTGGTAATACTTTGATGATGCTCTTTCATGATTTGTTAACAAGTGTTTCACAACAATGTGGGGTGTTTGGGGGGGTGATGTGTGGGAGTCCTGTATGAGCATGTTTGTTTTATAAGTTCATGATGCTTACTGAACACTTATAGTTTAGGTATGTTCATGCATGAATGATATGCTTCAATAAATTGTTTTTAAAATCATTTCCATGTAACTATAAATCTTGTCATCCCATGAGTCAAGACAGGGGGTTGTCATGTGCCCCAGGGGTATGGGGAGGAAGGAACAGAAAACTGTGGCTGAGAGAAATTCCTGTTGTCTTACCTATTCCTCAGTGACACTCTATGCTCTGCCTATATTTGATGGAGATTTTCTATAAAAATACAGCTTGTGAGTTTCACAGTCAGGAAGGACCCAGCACCTTGAAGATGGGGAGGGAGTGAGCATAGAGAATAAGCCCCAGCCCATAACAGTGAGCTCCACCTCCTGTCCCACCCTGGGAAGGCCTGTGCTTGGGGATCCTGAGGCCAGGCCATTATTCCCAACCCCCTTCTGGGCACCCTGAGGGACAGACCTGGGGCTGCTCTCACACAGCCTCAATCAGAGCCTGTATCTCCCTCCCTTACACATGCCAAGGTCTCAGATCTCAGGAGTTTCTGTTAAAGGTCATCCAGTCCATAAGATGGTCTGGGGAAGAGGCAGTCAGCTTTTATTACTCTATGGAGTACATAAGACTAATATTGAAGCACCTCACACTGAAGTTGCTTCTGTGATTTCAGAAGTTTCTGGAATTACAAGGAGTGCCCTAATTAGGGAAAGCCAATGAGGTTTAATTTCTCTATTAGATTTTTTTAAAATTCAAGGATATTCCCTGTGGATCCTGAGGAATCAGATTCTGCTGACCACTGGCAGATTCACATCTGCTTCCATAAAGGACATGCTCTTAGTGTGCATGTGGGAATATTTCCTCCTATTGTAATGAAACTTTTCTAATTCAGAGAATTCAATAGAGGACACAGAATACTAAACCTAAAGAGGTTCCCTGGGGATACTGTAAGAAGTAGGGGAAGCCCCAGTCCCTGGCAGGAAAACAGTTGAAACCTCCCCCTACACCTGCCCCCTGGGTCTGAGCCCTGTGCTATGTGGGCCCTGAGCACACCAGCCCCCTCCTTGCAGGGGAGGTTTGTGTATGGGCTCACACTGCCTTCCCCTCACTGTGTCTGGCACAGTAATAAATGGCTGTGACCTCAGGCCTCAGGCTTGACATTTGCAGATACAGCGTGTTCTTGCCATTGTCAATGGAGGTGGTAAAACTGCCCTTCACAGAGTCTGGATAGTATATGCTGTTACTGTCCTTGCTAATGTATGAGACTCACTCTAGCCCCTTCCCTGGGGCCTGGTGGGCCCAGTGCATTCCATAATTACTGAAGGTGAATCCAGAGGCTGCACAGGAGAGTCTGAGAGACCCTCCAGGCTGTGCCAAGTCTCCCCCAGACTCCACCAGCTGCCCCTCATGCTGGACACCTATAATTCATGAAAGTAAAATTTGATTCACAGAGAGAAACACTGACACACACACCCTCCTCACACACACACTCATTCAATCCCACACACAGCAGCCTCTCCAGTTTCTCTATAATATTGCCATGGAAAATTGACAACAGAAATGCCCAGCACAGCACACACTTCATGGTGCTGCCTCATCCTCTGTCTCGTGCACAGAAAGGAAGAACTCAGACCACCAGGGTGGAGGCTCCTCTCTCAAACTTACAGTGCCTAGGCCTGGGCTGGTTTTCAGGACCAGAGAGAGGCCCATTTGCATGTCAATCCACCATCGAGCACATTAGCTCCCTCCCTTCTCATGAGTTCTCTCCTGGTCTCTGTATCTGTATGGTCTCTCTGTTCTCTGTATCCAGAACTCCTTGTGAAAAGTTATTGAAAACTCATCTGATGTTGAGTGAATGGAAAAGCATTGCAGTCATAGAAAAAATGCAGTGCTTTCTCCCCCACCTCCTCATGAAGCACTGTACATGGTAGATGTATTCTTTAAAAGGAGGTCATATTAATTACCTTCCTATTAAGGCCAGGGTCCTGGGAGAAGCCCCTGATGATTTATTGTCCTTGGATCTCAGAATATAACCCTGCATTCTCCTCAGAGGATCTCAGGTCCAGGACCCATAGGAGATGAAATGACATTTTCCAGACTTCTGTTGGTGTAGTCATGTGGGAGAGATGACAAATGATGTTTTATCTTCCCATCTGCTAGTTGCAAGAAGCAGGGGTTTGTGGCTCTGGATATCTGTGCCAGGAGCTCTGGGCATCTGCCCCATGACTGGGCACATCACCCTCTGTACCT
>JAQZBX010069188.1:0-15619 GCA_029593785.1 Cabassous unicinctus | reverse complement strand
TGAATTATTAAAACGTTCCAGATTTTGTTGGAAGGAAATCATTGCTGATTTTCTGGACGTCATTGGGCTGTTCTCGACTGCAGAGAGATGGTGACACAGGTTACATATATAAATACCTGCTCTTATGCAGTATTGTAATTTTTTAGAATGTATAGAAAATAAAATCACCCTCTTTCTTACAAAGAAACAGAATCCACATAAAGACAAATGAAAACCCAAGAAGTCAGAGTACAAATAGCTCCCAGGCTCCAAATTTCTCCTATGGTTTATGAAGAACCTAGCTAACACCCAGAAGAGAAAAAGGAACTTGTAACATCCACAAGGTGAGGAAGAGTTACTCAAATCTTTAAAAGATATCATGGGGGAGAGGAATGGTTCATAACAGTCAATGAACTAATCCATCAAATAGAGTGTACTGCCCTCCATTTTATACACGTGTGATTAAAGCCTCCAAAAATGAAGACACACAAAAGGAAGACCATTTTAGACAAATAAGTAATTCAAAGCTTCAGATTTGTCTCTCACCACACTCTTTCACTTAATATATATTTTTAGTGATGCAAATCAGTCACACATGAACATACATGAACTTAAAGTCTAGATCAGAAATCACGACCTTAGAAAATAAAGGGTCATAACACCTTAAAGGGTTCCCATACAAACATCTCCAGCAGAAACTTGAATTGTGATTCATTTTTAAAAATTGGCGAAAATTTTTTGAAACATGACTAATAACTATTATCAATGGCTCAACTTGTGTGTACAATTCCTGATAACCCCACAATTATTAAAACAAATCTGTTTATAGATATATATTAAACCAATATCTTTTTTATCCAATGTGTACATTCCCTGGCCCTTGGTACATTCACACATGTGTTCATTCATCTCTTCAATCATAATTAAACCTTTTCAATAGCTCTATATTAATTATAAGAAATATAATAAAGCCAGAAAAATAAAGAAGAAATTATTCTTCTCTCAATCCATTTGTGATACTGACATTCATAGTTGTTTTTCTTGCTGTCCTTGATAATTTTTTTGTTTATATAACAGATTTATTGATATGTGATCCCATACTACATCGTGTGGACAAAGTGAACAATGAATGGTTTTTTTAAAGGTCTTGAAAAGGTCTTTATTTTTAAATTATGAACTGAAACGGATATTAGATAGAAAGAAAATGTTAATTTTAATAGTGAAAGGAGATGGTACAGTTGGGGAGTTTGATGTAATTATGAATTCCAAAAATATAATTGGATCATGCTTGTAAACTGGTCTGTTAATCTGTGTATAATAAGTTATGATTAGGGTGTTGACTGCGCCACGTCAGTAGGACATTGAGCCCCACCCCTTGGTGGATTGGGAATTGAATATAAAAGGTAAGGCAAAGAACAGAGTAGAAGTAGTCTTTTGAGAAGCAGTTTTGATGTTGGAAAGAAGGCCCCAGGATAAGAGAAGGAAGACATTCACCAGATCATCTACAACTGACCTTGTGGAGGAAACAGGAGCTAAGCCCAGAGAGAAATGCAGCCCCAGGAAGAGAGGAACCCCAGAAGCCTGAACCCTGGCAAACACTGGCAGCTGTCTTGCTCTAACATGTAGCAATGTACGGTGGTGAGAGAAGAAACATAACACTTTATGGCCTGGAATCTGTGGACTTCTACACCAAATAAATACCCATTGTAAACACCAACCCATTTTTGGTATTTCACATTAACACCCCTTTGGCTGACTAATACAGCAGATAAATTGATAATTCTGAGGAGACCTTTTTCCAAGATTTCACCATTGTTTCCTGAATGTTTAGAAGGCTCCGAATTTGTTTCAAGGAAACCATTCCTGATCTTCTAGACAACATTGAGCTGTTCTTGAGTGCAGAGGGATTGTGACACAGGTATCCATAACTATGTACCTGCTCTTATGACATATGGAAAGTTTTTAGAAAGTTTGGGAAGTAAAATCAAACTCATTCTTACAAAGAATTAGAATCCACATATACACAAATGAAAACCCATGAACTCAGAGTACTAATAGCTCCCAGCCTCCAAATTTCTCCTATGAATTATGAAGTACCTTGTCAAACTCCAGAAGAGAAAAAGGGATTTGTAGGGTCCACAAAATGACAAAGAGTGACTCAAATATTTACAAGATATCATGTGGAAAGGAATGGTTCATAAAAATCAAGAACCTAATACATCAAGCAGTGTGTACCACCCTTCATTTTATTTATCCGTGATTAAAGCCCCCAATAATGAAGAATCACAAAAGGAAGACCAGATAAGAGGAATAAGTAATTCCAAAGCTTCATATTTGTCTCTAACGACCATCTTTACTTTTAAAATATTTTTAGTGATGCATATCTGTCATACATGAACATACATAATCTTGAAGTCTGGAGCAGAAAACCCAGCCTTAAAAATACAGAGGCATAGCATATAAAATGGTCCCATCTCCAGCAGAAAATTGAATGGTGATTCATTTTCAAAAATTGGCCAGCAAATTCCTGAAACATGAATAATAACTAGTATCCATGCCTCAACTAGGTTGAATAATATCTGATATCCCCAAGAATTTTAAAACAAAGGTGTTTTATTGAGATATACTAAACCAATATCTTTTTTATCAAATGTGTACACTCCCTGGTGCTTGTTATATTCACAGGGATGTGCATTCATCACTGCAATCACTATTAAAGCTTTTAAATATCTCTGAAATAATTATACTAAATAAAGAAAAATGAGAAGAATAAAGAAGAAACAGCTTTATATGAAGAAACAGCTTTTAAAAATTGAAAAATGAATGGCTTTTTAAAAGCTGTTCAAAAAGTCTTTGTTTATTCATTTATTCATTTATTCACTTTTTAAAAGCTGTTGAAAAGGTCTTTCTTTATATTAAAAGGTCTTTATATAAAAATCATGGACTGAAATAAATATTAGATTGAAAGAAAATGTAAATTTTAAAAGCGAGTTTACGTAAATAAATAATTCAGAGGAAACACTTCCATGGTTTCAGGATTGTTTACTGACTGTTTAGAAACAACAGGTTTTGTTTCACGGAAATCATTTTTAATTTTACGCACATCACTGGGCTGTACTCAAGTGCAGAGAGATTGTGATGCAAGGAAACATATATAAATACCTGCTCTTATTACATATTGTAATTTTCTAAGACGTGTTGGAAATAAAATCAAACTCATCCTTACAAAGAAACAGAATCCACATATACACAAATGAAAACCCAGGAAATCAGAGAATAAAGAGCTCCCAGACTCCAAATTTCTCCTATGGCTTATGAAATACCTTGACAACACCCAAAAGAGATATAGAGACTTGTAACATCCACAAGGTGACAAAGAGTGACTCAAATGTTTACAAGATATCATGGGGAAGAGGAAAGTTTCATAAAAGCCAAGGACATAATACATCAAGCAAAGTGTACTGCCCTCTGTATTGCCTCCAAGAATGGCAAAACACAAAAGAAAGACCACTTTTGAGAAATAGGTAAATCCAAACTTCATATTTGTCTCTCACCACCCTCTTTTTTGTAATATATATTTTTAGTGTTGCATATAAGTCACACATGAACATACATAAACGTGAAGTCTAGAGCAGAAATCACCTTAGAAAAAAAAGTGTCATAGCATCTTACAGTTGTTCCAACTCCAGCAGAAACTTGAATTGGGATTCATTTTTAAAAACTGGCCATAACATTTCTGAAACATGATTAATAACTGTTAACCATGGTCAAACTTGGGTGTACAATTCCTGACATCCCCACGATTTCAAAAACTAATCTGCTTTGTTGAGACATATTAAAACCATATCATTTTTATCCAAAGTATACTTTCCCTGGTTCTTGGTATATTCACAGTGGTGTGCATTCATTACTAAAAATATTATTAAACCTTTTCAATAGCTCTATAAAAATTATTATAAATAAATAAACACCAAAAAGTAAATAAGAATTTATTCACCTCTCATTCAATTTGTTGATACTGACATACATATGTGATTTTTGGGCTGTCCTTGAACAACTTTTTTTGTTCAACTATTAGTTTTATTGATATGTGATCCCATACTACATCATGGGGACAAAGTGATCAATGAATGGCTTTTTTAAAGCTGTTTAAAAGGCCTTTATTTTAAAATTATCAACTGAAATGGATATTAGAATGAAAGAAAATGTCAATTTAAAAAGCGAGTGTACCTAAATCAATAATTCAGAGTAGATATTTTTCCATGGTTTCAGGATACTTTAATGACTGTTTAGAAGCAACAGATTTTGTTTCTCAGAAATCATTCCTAATTTTATGCACATCATTGGGCTGTTCTCGAGTTCAGATAATTTGTGATGCATGGAAACATATATAAATACCTGCTCTGATTACATATTGTAGTTTTCTGAGACGTGTTGGAAATAAAATCAAACTCATTCTTACAAAGAAACAGAATCCACATATACACAAATGAAAACCCAGGAAATCTTAGTACAAATAACTCCCAGACTCCAAATTTCTCCTATGGTTTGTGAAGTACCTTGACAACACCCAGAAGAGATAAAGGGACTTGTAGCATCCACAAGGTGACCAAGAGTGACTCAAATTTTTACAAGATATCATGGGGAAGAGGAAAGTTTCATAAAAGCCAAGGACATAATACATCAAGCAGAGTGTCCTGCCCTCTATTCTATGCAGGCGTGATTATAGCCTCCAAGAATGGCAAAACACAAAAGAAAGACCACTTTCAAGAAATAGGTAAATCTGAACTTCATATTTGTCTCTCACCACCCTCTTTTTTGTAATATATATTTATAGTGGTGGATATCAGTCACATATGCACATACATAAACGTGAAGTCTAGAGCAGAAATCACTTTAGAAATAAAAGGGACGTAACATCTTACAGTTATTCCAACTCCAGCAGAAACTTGAATTGTGATTCATTTTTAAAAACTGGCCATAACATTTCTGAAACATCATTAATAACTGTTAACCATGGCCAAACTTGGGTGTACAATTCCTGACATCCCCATGTTTTTTAAAACTTATCTGTTTTATTGAGACATATTAAAACAATATCATTTTTATCCAAAGTATACTTTCCCTGGTTCTTGTTAAATTCTTGGTATATTCACAATAGTGTGCATTCATTACTTCAAATATTAAACCTTTTCAATAGCGCTATAATAATTATTATAAATGAAGAATTACCAAAAAATAAATAAGAATTTATTCACCTCTCAATCCATTTGTTGATACTGACATATATATGTGTTTTTTTTTGTTTGTCCTTGAACAACATTTTTTGTTCAACAATTAGTTTTATTGATATGTGATCCCATACTACATCATGTGGACAAAGTGATCAATTAATGGCTTTTTAAAAGCTGTTGAAAAGGTCTTTATTTTAAAATTATCAACTGAAATGGATATTAGATTGAAAGATAATGTCAATTTTAAAAGCAAGTGTTCATAATCAATAATTCAGAGGAGATATTTTTCCATAGTTTCAGGATTGTTAATGGAAATCATTCCTAATTATATACATATCATTGGGCTGTTCTCGAGTGCAGAGTGATTGTGATCCAAGGAAACATATATAAATTCCTACTCTTATTACATATTGTAATTTTCTAAAACATGTTGGAAATAAAATCAAACTCATTCTTACAAAGAAACAGAATCCACATATACACAAATGAATACCCAGGAAATCAGAGTACAAATAGCTCCCAGATTCCAAATTGCTCTTATGGCTGGTGAAGTACCTTGACAACACCCAGAAGAGATAAAGGGATTTGTAGCATCCATAGGGTGACAAAGAGTGATTAAAGTGTTTTCCAGATATCATAGGGGAGATTAAGGGTTCATAAAAATCAAGGACCACTCCATCAAGCAGGATGTACCACCCTCCATGCTGTACCCAGATGATCATAGCCTCCAAAAATGGAGATACACAAAAGGAAGACCATATTAGAGAAATAGCTAATTCTAAATCTTCATACTTGTCTCTCACCATCCTCTTTCTCTTAATATATATATTTTAGTGATATTTATCAATCATACATGAACATACATAAATTTGAAGTCTAGAGCAGAAATCACAACCTTAAAAAATAAAAGGGCATAACACCTTACAGTGGTCCCATCTGCAGAAGAAACTTGAATTGTGATTCATTTTTAAAAATTGGCCAGGGCATTTCTGAAACATGACTAATATCTTTTATCCATGGCTTAACTTGAGTGTACAATTCCTGATATACCCATGATTTTTAAAAGAAATCCATTTATTTAGACATATGAATCTATATCATTTTTATCCAATGTTTACTTTCTCTGGTCCTTGGTATATTTACAGTGGTGTGAAGTCATCACTTCAATCATTATTAAACACTTTCAATAGTCTAATAATTATAATAAATAAAGAAATACCAGAAGAATAAAAACAAGTTATTCACATCTCAATGTATTTGATGACACATACACAGTAAAATTTTTTGGCTGTCCTTGAACAACTTTTTTGTTTTCCTATCAGTTTTATTGGTATGTGATCCCATACTATATCATGTGGAAAAAAGTGAAATAAGAAAGGATTTTTAAAGTTTTTGAAGTCTTTGTTTTAAAATTATCAACAGAAATGGATGTTAGATTGAAAGAAAATGTTAACTTTAAAATTGAGTGTAGGTTAATTGATAATTCAGACAAGATATTTTCCCATGATTTCATGATTGTTTATTGAATATTAAAAGACAAGTATTTTGTTTTAAGGAAATCTTTCGTGATTTCTGGACAACATTGATCTGTTCTCGAGTGCATAGTGATTGTGATGTAGGTATCCATATATAAAAACCTTCACTTATGACATATTGTAATTTTTTAGCAAGTATTGGAAATAAAATCAAACTCATTCTTGCATAGAAAGCGAATGCCCATATACACAAAGTAAAACCTGTGAAATCAGAGTACAAATATCTCCCAACCTACAACTTTCCCCTTTAACTTTTGAAGGAGCTTGCCAATACCCAGAATAGAAAAAGGGAATTGTAGGATCTACAAGGTGACAAAGAGAGACTCAAATGTTTACAAGGTATCACGGGGAAGAGGAAAGTTTCTTAAAGCCAAGGACATAATCCATCAAGCAGAGTGTACTGCCCTCCATTCTTGTAATTCCTTATTATATCCTGCAACAAATAAAAAACACAAAGGGAAGACTACTTTAGAGAAATAGGTAATTCCAAAGCTTCATATTTGTCTCTTACTACCCTCTTTTTTTTAATCTCTATTTTTAGTGATGCATATCAATCATACATGAACATAGATAATCTTGAAATCTAGAGCAGAAATCAAAGCCTTACAAATTATAGTGGCACAACACCTTAAAATGTTCCCATCTCCAGTGGAAACTTGAATTGTGATTCATTTTCAAAAATTGGACAGAGCATCTTTGCAACATGACTAATAACTATTATTCATGGTTCTACTTGCGTGTAAAATTCCTCATATCCCTATGATTTTTAAAACAAATATGTTTTATTGAGACATATTAAAGCAATATCTTTTTTATCTAATGTGTTCTTTCCCTGGCCCTTGGTATTCTCACAGTTGTGTGCATTCATCACTTCAATCATTATTGAACCATTTCAATATCTCTATGATAATTTAAAAAGTAAAGAAAAACCAGAAAAATAAAGTAGAAAATTTTCACCTCTCAAATCAT
This sequence comes from Cabassous unicinctus, assembly GCA_029593785.1. NCBI lineage: Eukaryota > Metazoa > Chordata > Mammalia > Cingulata > Chlamyphoridae > Cabassous > Cabassous unicinctus. The sequence goes on along the minus strand of JAQZBX010069188.1, from coordinate 7,902 downwards.
TTGCTGACACTGACATACAAAGGTGTGTTTCTGTCGGTCCTTGAATAACTTTTTTTCTTTATCCTCAGTTTTATTGACATGTGATCCCATTCTACATAACATGGACAATGTGAACAATGATTGGATTTTTAAACCTTTGGAAAAGATCTTTATTTTTAAATTATGAACAGAAATGGTTATTAGTTTGAAAGAAAATGTTAATTTTAAAAGAGAATGTAGGTAAATCAACTATTCTGAGGAGATCTTTATCCATGATTTCAGGAATGTTTACCAAATGTTGAGAAGACTCCAGATTTGTTTCAAGGAAACCATTCCTGATTTTCTCGACATCATTTTGCTGTTCTCGAGTGCAGAGAGATTGTGATGTGGGTATCCATATATAAATATTTGATCTTATGACATATTGTAATTTTTAAAAAAGTATTGGAAATAAAATCAACCTCAAACTTACAAAGAAACAGAATCCACATATAAACAAATGAAAACCCAGTAACTCAGATAACAAATATGTCCCAGCCTCCAAATTTCTCCTATGGCTTAAGAAGGACCTTGCAAACACCCAGAAGAGAAACAGGGATTTGTAGGGTCCATAAGGTGACAAAGAGATACTCAAATGTTTATGAGATATCATGAAGGGGAGGAATGGTTCATAAAAGTCAAGGACCTAATCTTTCAAGCAGAGTGTACTGCCCTCCATTGTATACATAAATAATTATAGCCTCCAACAATGAAGACACACCAAAGGAAGACAATTTAAGAGAAATAGGTCATTCCAAAACTTCATATTGTCTCTCACCATTCTCTTTCTATTAATATATATTTTTAGTGATACATATCAGTCATACATGAACATACATAAACTTGCAGTCTAGAGCAGAAATCACAAAATTAGAAAATAAATGTGCATAAAACCACACAGTGATCTGCCTTCAGTAGAAAATTGAACTGTGGTTCATTTTTAAATAATAGCCAGAGTATTTTTTAAACATTACTGATAACTATTATCCATGGCTCACCTTGGATGTGCAGTTTCTGACATCTACACCATTTTTTAATAAAATCTGTTTTATTCACATATATTGAACCAATATCTTCTTTATCCAATGTGTACATTCCCTGGTCTTCGGTATATTCACAGTGGTGTGCATTCATCTCTACAATCATTATTAAACCTTTCATTAGCTCTATATTAATTGTAATAAATAATGAAAAAGCAGAAGAATAGAGAAGAAATTATTCACCTTTCAATCCATTTTTCGACACTGACATGCATAGGTGTTTTTATTGCTGTCCTTTCGACTCTTTTTGTTTTTCTCTCAGTTTTATTGAGAGTTGATCCCATACTACATAATGTGGACAAAATTAGCAATGAATCACATTTTTAAAGCTGTTGAAAGGTGTTTATTTTAAAATTATGAACTGAGAGGATATTAGATTGAAATAAAATGTTAATTTTAAAAGGGTGTATACGTAAATCGATAATTCAGGGCAGATGTATTCCCATGATTTCATGATGGTTTACTGAATATGTAGAAGGCACCAGCTTTTGTTTAACAATACAATTCCTTATTTTCTGGACATCATTGGGCTTCTCTTGAGTGCAGAGAGATAGTGATGCAGGTATCCATATATCAATCCCTGCTCTTATGACATATTGTAATTTTTTAGAAAGTATTGGAAATAAAATCAAACTCATTCTTACAAAGAAACAGAATCCACATATACACTTATGAAAACCAAGGAACTCAGATTACAAATAATTCCCAGCCTCCAAATTACTCCTATGACTTATGAAGGACCTTGCCAACACCGAGAAGTAAAAAGGGACAGGTAGGGTCCACAAGGTGACAGAGAGAGACTCAAAGGTTTACAAGATATCATGGGGGAGAGGAATCGATCATAAAATCAAGGACCTAAACCATCAAGCAGATTTCACCGCCCTCCATTCTATGCACACGTGATTATAGATTCCAACACTGAAGAAACCCTAAAGGAAGATCAGTTTATAGAATTAGATAATTCCAAAACTTCATATATGTCTCTCAACACACTTTTTCACTTAATATATATTTTTAATGGTGCCTATCAGTCATACATGAACATTCATAAATTTGAAGTCTAGAGCAGAAATCACAACCTTAGGAAATAAAGGGCCTTAACACTTTACAGTGGTGTCATCCCCAGCAGAAACTTGAACTGTGATTCTTTTTTAAAATTGGCCAGAGCACTTCTGAAACACGACTCATAACTAGTATCAATGGCTCAACTTGGGTGTATAATTCCTGAAATCCCCACGATTTTTAAAACAAATCTGATTCATTGAGACATATTAAGAAAATATCATTTTTACCCAATGTGTACATTCCCTGGTCCTTGGTATATTCACATTGATATGCATTCCTTTTTTTTCAATAATTTTACACCTTTTCAATAGCTCTATAATAAATATAATAAATAAAGAAAATCCAGAAGAATTCAGAAGAAACTATTCACCTCTCAATCCCTTTTTACAATGACATACACAGGTGATTTTCTGGCTGTCCTTGAAAAACTTTTTTTGTTTACCTATCAGTTTATTGATATGTGATGCCATACTACATCATGTGGACATAGTGTACAATGAATGGGTTTTTTAAAGCTGTTGACATGGTCTTTATTTTAAAAATATGAACTGAAAGGAATATTAGATAGAATGAAAATGTTAACTTTGAAATTCGGTGTAAATAAATCTATAATTCAGAGGAGATCTTTTTCCATGATTTCACGATTGTTTACTCAATATTTAGAAGGCTCAAGATTTTGTTTTAAGGAAACCATTCCTGATTTTCTGGACATCATTGGGCTCTTCTCGAGTGGAGAGAGATTGTGATGCAGGTATCCATATATAAATACCTGCTCTTATGGCATATTGTAATGTTTTAGAAAGTATTGGAAATAAAATCAAGCTCATTCTTACAAAGAAATAGAATTCACATTTTCACAAATGAAAACCCAGGAACTAAGAGTACAAATATCTCCCAGCCTCCAAATTTCTCATATGGCTAAAGAAGGAATTTGCAAAGACCCAGAAGAGGAAAAGGGGCTTGTAGGTACCTCAAGGTGACAAAGAGTGACTTAAATGTTTTTAAGATATCATGGGTGAGAGGAATGGTTCATTAATGTCAAGGACCTAATCTATCAAGCAGAGGTTACCACCCTCCAATCTTTGCACGTGTGATTCTAGCCTCCAACAAAGAAGAAATACAAAAAGACCACCACTTTATAGAAATAGGTAATTCCATAACTTCATATTGGTTTCTCACCACCATTTTCTCTTAATATATATATTTGAATGATGCATATCAGTCATACATGAACATACATGATCTTGAATTCTAGAGACAAAATCACAACTTTAGAAAATAACGGGGCATATTACCTTACAGTGGTCCCATCTCCAGCAAAAACTGAATTGTAATTCATTTTTAATAATTGCCCGAGGAATTTCTGAAAAATGACTAATAACTATTATCCATGGCTCAAATTTGGTGTACAATTCCTGACAACCCCACGATTGTTAAACAAATCTGTTTTATTGAGACTTATTAAACCATTATCTTTTTTATCCACTGTGTACATTCCCGGGTCCATGGTATATTCAGAGTGGGGTGCATTCATTTCTTCAATCATTATTATCCCTTTTCAATAGCTCTATAATAACTATAATAAATAAAGAGAAACCAGAAGAATAACAGATATTATTCACCTTTCAATCCATTTGTTGAAATTGACAAACATAGGTGTTTTTCTCGCTGTCCTTAAACACCTTTTTTTGTTTATCTATCAGTATTATTGAAATGTGATCCCATACTAAATCATCTGGACAAAGTGTTCGATGAATGGCATTTTAAAGTTGTTGAAAAGATCTTCATTTTAAAATTATGAACCAAAACGGATATTAGATTGAAAGAATATGTTAATGTAAAAAAGAGTGAAGGTAAATCGAAAATTCAGAGGAGATATTTTTCCATGATTTCACGAAAGTGTGATGAATGTTTAGAAGGCTCCAGATTTGGTTTTGAGGAAACCATTCCTGATTTTCTGGACATAATTGGGCTCTTCCCAAGTGCAGAGAGATTGTGATGTAGGTATCCTTATATAAATACCTGATCTCATGACATATTGTATTTTTTTATAAAGTATTGGAAATAAAATCAAACTCATTGTTATAAAGAAACATAATCCACATATATACACATGAAAACCCAGGAACTCAGAGTACAAATTGTTCCCAGACTTCAAATTTCTCCTATGGCTTATGAAGGACCTTGCTAACACCCAGAATAGAAAAAGGGACTTTCAGGGTTCACAAGGTGGCAAACAGTGAATCAAATGTTTACAAGATTTCAGTGAGAGAGGAATGGTTCCTAAAAGTCAAGGACCCAATCCATCAACCAGAGTGCATCACCCGCCATTCTATGCATGCGTTATTATAGCCTCCAACAATGAAGAAACACAAAAGGAAAACCACTTTACAGAAATAGGTTATTCCAAAGCTTCATGTTTGTCTCACACCACACTTTCTCTTTATATATATTTTTAGTGATGCATATCAGTCATATATGAACGTACATAAACTTGAAGTAAAGAGTGGAAATCACAACCTTAGAATATAAAGGGGCATAAAACCTTAGAGTGGTACCATTCCCAAGAAAAATTTGAATTGTGATTCATTTTGAAAAAATTAGCCAGAATATTTCTGAAATACAACTGGTAACTATTATTCATGAGTAACTTTGTGTATACAATTCCTGGTATCCCAACGGTTTTTAAAAACACTGTTTTATTTAGATATATTAAACCAATATCCTTTTTATCCAATGTGCTTATTCCCTGGCTCTTTGTATATTCACAGTGATTTGCATTCTTCTCTTCAATCATTATTGTACCTTTTCAATAGCTCTATAATAATTATAGTAAATAAAAGAAAAACCAGAAGAATAAAGAAAAAATTATTCACCTCTCAAATCATTTCTTGACACAATTGTATGTGTCTTTATGGGTGTCCTTGACCAACATTTTTTGTTTACCTATCAGTTTTAATTAAATGTGATCCTATACTAAAATATGTGGATAAGGGAACAATGAATGGCTTTTGTAAAGCTGTTGAAAATGTCTTTATTTTAAAATTATGAACTGCAATGAATATTAGATTGAAAGAAAATGTTAATTTTAAAAGGGATTGTAGGTAAAACGATAATTCAGACGAGATCTTTTTCCATGATTTCACGATTGTTTCCTGAATATTAGAAGGCTCCAGATTTTGTTTCAAGGAAACAATTCCTGATTTTCTGGACATCAATGGGCTGTTCCATGAGCAGAGAGATTGTGATGCAAGTATCAATATATAAATACTTGCAATTATGACCACAAAATGTAATTTTTTAGAAAGTATTGGAAATAAAAATCAAACTCATTGTTACAAAGAAAGAGAATCCACATATACACAAATGAAAACCCAGGAAATGAGAGTACAAATAGCCCTCAGCCTCCAAATATATAATATGGCTTATGAAGGACTTTGCCAACACCCAGGAGAGAAAAATGGATTTTTAGCATCAAAAAGGTAACAATGAGTGACTCAAATATATATAAGATATCATGGGGGTGAGAAATGGTTTATAAAAGTCAAGGATGTAATCCATCAAAAAGAGTGTACGCCCCTCCATTCTATGCCAGGGGATTATAGCCTCCAACAATGATGAAACACAAAAGGAAAACCACTTAGAGAAACAGGTAATTCCAAAGCTTCATGTTTGTCTCTCACCACCCTCTTTCTCTTAATATATGTATTTTAGTGATGCATGTTAATCATACATGAACACACATAAACTGGAAGTTTAGAGCAGAAGTGACCACCTTAGAACACAAAGGGGTATAACACCTTACAAATCATCCCATATCCACATTTCCAGCAGAAACTTGAATTGTGATTCATTTTTAAAAATTGGCCAGAGCATTTCTGATACATGACTTATAACTATTATCCATGGCTCAAGTTGGTTGTACAATTCCTGACATCCCCATGATTTTTAAAACATATCTGTTTAATTGAGACATATTAGACCAATTTCTTTTTCATACAATGTGTACATTCCCTGGTCCTTGATATATTCACAGTGGTGTGCATTCATCTATTCAATCATTATTAAACCTTTGCAATAGCTCTATAATAATTACAATAAAGAAAAACCAGAAGAATAAAGAAGAAATCATTCACCTTTCAATCCATTTGTTGACACTGACATGAAAAGTTTATTTTCTGCCTGTCCTTGAACAAATTTTTCGGTTTTTCTAACTCTTTTATTGATTTGTGACCCCATCCTACAGCATGTGGACAAAGAGAACAATGAATGGTTTTTTTTAGAGCTGTTGAAATGGTCTTTATTTTAAAATTATGAACTGAAACGGATATTAGATTGAAAGAGAATCTTAATTTTAAAGGGAGTGTAGGTTAAGTTAGATTTAACATATTCAGTGATAAGAAAGAGATAATATGGCAGAAACACATATAAAGGATAACAGTTAGTCTGATGTTAGGGAAATAAATTATAACAAAATACTTATTACTATATTAACCCTAAAATATTTGGACATTATAATCTCTAGGAGTGAAATAAATTTTTGTCTTATCGTGTAATTCCAATAGAGGCATTCATTCTTAGTAAAAAATGTCCTCTTTTGAATTTGCACACAACTCATTGGCCTAAATTACCACATGTAACAAGATCTCTAAGAAAACCATAGTACTTCCAACCAGCAATCCTCAGAACAATGGAATCCAAGGGCATAGGAAGAAATAAGAATAGAATGAGAAAGAATTTTCATCTCAATGAAGAGCCAACATTATCAAAGTTCACCAGACACCAGATACATCCCAGCTTAGGGCAATGGATAACCTTTCCATGTAACATAAAATGGAAATTTTGCACTGGATTCCAAAAGGACTCCAAGGGCTGGGGCCTGGCAGACTAAAATCATGGTAATCCTGTCATAGGTGACCCAGGAAAAAAGGGCACGAGGCAGTTGTTTGAAAGTGGCCTGACTTGTCTTCTTTCTGCTCCTCCAAAGCAGAGACCTTAGCTGGATGCAGGCCAAAAAATTCTGCAGACTAATTATTTCGAGCTTGGGGGCATGGAGAATGGACTTTTGAATTAAACAGCAGCAAGAGAGAAGGCTCTGCTAAAACTAGAAAAGAAATAGGAGAACAATGGACTCTTGGAAGAAAGAAACCAAGTTATAAATCTCTTTTGCAGTGCAGTGCGGTGCTGGTTGAAAATTAGAAGTGAAAGAAAAAATCCACTAGCCAACACTTGACTATGTGGAAAAAAATAAAACATGAGAGACTTCACAATAGACACACCACATACAATCAACTGTCCAGACATTTTAAAGTCAGGGTATGAAAGTGTGTTTTTAACATAAAGTATGGTCACTGGCTGGTGGGAAAAATGCCATGATATTTTATCATTGTCTCAAAGAAATATTCCACCGCATGTGGTGTGATGCTGGAGGAAAGTGGTTTGAGTATTCTGACAGATGGCATAAAAGTTTTTTTTCAGTTCACAGGTTCTCTTAATAAAAACAAGTATGTGACCAATTGAGGATGAAAATTAGATATAATTCAGTTTAGGATGACGATATTCCCTCATACACCAATTTGGTGTATTTAAAATTAAGAAAAAAAATTTAAGACCTCTGTAAAATACAGATTTTAAAGAAGGGTTAATTAAATATTTTGGTCTACAAGTAAATCTTTACTTAGTCAGAAAGAATTTTTCCACAAACCCTGTCAATGCTAATTGGAAATGAAAAGTTTTAACGCTTATAAATAGTAAAATCTTTAAAAATAATAGCCTTCAA
>JAQZBX010069187.1:0-15617 GCA_029593785.1 Cabassous unicinctus | reverse complement strand
AAAAAGATATTACAAAAAATAATTACAGACCAATTTCTTTAACAAATATGAATGAAAAAATTCTCAACAAAACATTGCTCATTGAATTAAAAAACACATCAAAATTTTTAAATTATGGTCAAGTGTATTTTTATACCAGGGAAGCAAGGGTGATTCAGCATAAAAAAATCAATCAGTGTAATACACCACATTAATAAATTGAGGGAGAGGGACTTCTGGGAAAATGGCAGACTAGAAAAACATGTCTCTCCCAAAAAAATAGCTAAAGGACAGGCTGAAACAGCCCGAAAAATATCTTCTAGGGTTTAGGATACCAGGCAAAAGCTGGACACTGGCTAGAAGAGAAAGGGACAAAGGAGGGGAATAGTGACAGCAAAACTGTGAGTTGAAACCAGTGTCTACTACTTCTGGCACCCTTCCCCACACTAAAGACTTTTGGAGCCAGTAAAGACAGTTTGACACTCTGAGCCTGTTACAGACAAAGGAGGCCCCAGAGATTCACAGCCTCAGGAAGGGGTGAGAGAGGGACCCAGCCTAAGGCTGACTCAGCTTTTGACCCACAGATTTGGTCTGCTGTGACCCACAAACCCTTCCAGACCAGCTGGAGCCATGCATTGTTTGCCTTGGGAGCTGGCAAGGGTTTAAAATATCTGGGACTACAGAGATCCGACCCTCCTAATCTCCCTCTCTACTAACCTGGATAGATTTTTGAAGACACAGAGGGGTGGGGACTTATTTCTTACCTGGGAAAAGGGAGAGGGCTGCCAGAGAAGGCCGGAGAACTGTCACTGTCAAAGTTTGGTTACAAGGCTCTTAGTCTCCAGGCAGGAAACCCTATCACGTTGATCCAGTCTGTGTTGCAGCAAACACACTCGGACAACAGATTGAACCGAGAGGGTTGCCAAAGAGCACCATGTGCTGGGAGACCAAGCAAGTGTGCCTGAGAAAATTAAAAGTAAGAAAGAGAGTCATTTTCTGGCCATTACAGCCTCCCTCCCCAAGGTCCTAGGAAGAGTGTCTTCAACCCATTATTGGGTTCAGAGCCCAGTGTTCAGCAACTAACAGGAACAATCCTAATGATCCAGGTTGAACCAAGAATCAAAGAGGAGCAGTAATGCACAGCCTCCCACCACTAAAAACCCTTTGAAAGTGAAAGAAATTCAGCATCTGAGTAAACTGCCATCTGAATCAGATGCTTAGACATCAGCAAAAATTTATCAGCCATACTAAGAAAATGGAAGACATGGCACAAGAAAAGGAATATATCAAATCCCCAGAAGAGATGCAGGATTTGAGACAAGTATTTAAAAGATGCACAAAAATTTCCAAAATCAAATTAATGAGGTGAAAGACAATATGGTTAAAGAGATAAATGACATCAAGAAGATGTTGAGCAAGCACAAAGAAGAATTTAAAATCCCAATTAGAAAAGTAAAAGAGTTGATGGGAATGAAAGACACAATATGTGAGAACAAAAACACATTAGAGAGACAACCAGCAAGATGGCAGCCAAATAAAGAGCTCCTAGAATCACCTCCTGCTACAGGGCAGTTGGTGAACACCCAGAGCTGTATAGAGCACTTTTTTGGGGGCTCCAGGAGACCAGAATCGCATCCTGCAATATCCTTGAAAGAATGGAAGGAGGAGACTGCTCATCTGCAGAGAAGACTCGTAAGTAGAGCACTCCATGCCATGGAGGCCAGTGCCTATCCTCCACTGGAGTCACAAGCCACTTCAGGAGCTGGTCCGTGGCTGGAATTGGAAGCTCCACTTCCCAAAAATGAGGGAGGAGGAGATGGTTAGGCACCAACCTCAGCTACTGATCAGTAAATTCGGAAGGCTAAAGTATATTCCTAAGAACAGGTAAAGTTTGAACCTGTCCAAGTCAAAAAGAGGCCAGTAGCTGCCATCTTAATTCTGCACCTGACATGGGGGGAAGCTGGGCTGACTGAAAATCACAGTGCTGGTAGGCACGAGATTCTTTCCATCCAGATCAGATTGCCACTCTAACCTAAGCCCCAGGTCCACCTGGGGCAGGGAGGAACCTGGGGGGAGCTGCTCCAGCTTCTCTGGGAAACTACAGGCCACTCCGCGGAGGCCGGTGATCATCCTACTTGGCAGTGCAAATCACCCCAGGAGCTATTCTGTGGCAGGAATTGGAAGCTCCATTTCTCAAAAACAGGGGAGGAAGAGACGGTTGGCCACTGATTTCACCTACTGATTAGTAGATTTTGCTGGCTAAAGTATAAACCTAAGACAGCTAAAGTTTGAGCCTGTCCAAGTCAGAAGGAGGGTGATAGCTGCCATTTTGACTCCAACCCCATCATGAGGGGAAGCTGGGCTGCCTGAAAATCACAGTGACAGTAGAGACCGGTTCCTTGTACTTAGATTGGCCTGTAGCCCTAGCCTAGGCTTCAGCCCCACCTCTAGCAAGGAGGAACCTGGCAGGCCCAGCAACAGCCTATCCAGGTAACTGCAGGTACATTTAGCTGACACAGACTGAATAATCAGAAGTCTACCGGACAACTGCGGTCATCTTGGACCTGCACTGCCTAGATAGCTGCCCACACCTGCAGCTCCATCCCCACCCCAGGCAGGGGAATAAGGGGTGTGAAGCTTCATCAGTCTCTCTGGACAACTACAGTCTAGGTCTGCATGAGTTGGATTATTCCACACAGCTGTGGCACTGTCTCTACCCCTGGCAAAGGAGAAAGTTGGGAGAAGCTCAATTGGTCCTGGGGGCAATGAGGGCAGCTTGAGACTCCACAGCTTATAGCACCAACTACATCCTTGGCTCCAACTACACAACCAGCAAGGGAGAAAGGGCAGGAAGCCCTAAACTAAGAGAAAAACTGCACCCAGAATAAATACTCTAGTAAGCCAGATGCCAAGACACCAACACAAAATCACAATCCACGCTAAGAAACAGGAAGATATGGCCCAGTTAAAGGAACAAGATAAGCCTCCAGAGGATATAATGGAGTTGAGACAACTAAACATAGATGTTCAAACAAATCTCTTTAATAAACTCAATGAGATGACTAAAGAAACTAAGGATATTAAGAAGACTGGATGAGCACAAAGAAGAATTTGAAAGCATACATAGAAAAATAGGAGATCTTATGGGAATGAAAGATGCAATAAATGAAATTAAAAATACACTGGAATTCTATAATAGCAGATTTGAGGAGGCAGAAGAAAGGATTGGTGAGCTTGAAGAAATGGCCTCTGAAAGTGAACATACAAAAGAGCAGATGAAGAAAAGATTGGAAAAACTTGAACAAGTCCTCAGGGAACTAAAAGACAGAAAGAGACATGCAAACATTCATGTCATGGGTGCCCCAGAAGGAGAAGAGAAAGGAAAAGGGGCAGAAGGGATATTTGAAGAAATAGTCATAGAAAATTTCCCAACCCTATTGAAGGACAGAGATATCCATGTCCAAGAAGCACGACGTACTCCCATCCCAAAAAATCTGAATAGACCAACTCCAAGAAGCATACTAATCAGAATGACAAATGCCAAAGACAAAGAGAGAATTCTGAGAGTAGCAAGAGAAAAGCAATGCATGACATATAAGAGATACCCAATAAGATTAAATGCTGATTTTTCACCAGAAACCATGGAGGCAAGAAGACAGTGGTATGATATATTTAAGATACTGCAAAAGAAAAACTTCCAGCCAAGAATCTTATATCTAACAAGATTGTCTTTCAAAAATGAGGGCAAGTTTAGATTAGTCACAGCTAAACAGAAACAGAGAATTTGTAACCAAGAGACCTGCTTTGCAGGAAATGCTAAAGGGTGTGCTACAGTCTGAAAAGAAAAGACTGGAGAGAGAGAGGCCTGGAAGACAGTCTATAAATGAAGATTATTCAATAAAAGTAACTAAAATGTCAATAGAGTGGTGAAAATAAAATATGACAGATAAAACCTAAATATTCAGGAATAAACTTAACCAATTATCTAAAGCACTTGTATTAAGAAAACTACAACTCATTGTTAAAAGAAATGAAAAAAAAAAAAAAAGACCTAAATAATTGGAAGAACATTCCATGCTCACAGATTGGAAGACTAAATATCATTAGGATGTCAATCCTACTCAAATTGAGGTACAGATTCAATGCAATCCTGATAAAAATTCCACCAGAATTTTTAAAATAAATGGAAAACATGATTATCAAATTTATTTGGGAAGGTAAGGGCTCCTGAATAGCCAGAAACATCTTAAAAAGGAAAAGCAAAGTTGGAGGACTCTCATTTCCGGGCTTTAAATCATATTACCTAGCTAGGTTGTAAAAACAGCATCGTACTGGCATAAAGACAGACACATAGACCAATGGAACTGAATTGATGGTTAAAAAACAGACCTTCACATCTATGGTCAAGTGACTTTTTACTAGCCTGTCAAGCCCACCCCAGGGCAGAACAGTCCATTCTACAAATAATGCTGAGAAAACTGGACATCCACAGCAAAAGAAGAAAAGAGGACCCCTATCTCACACCTTATACAAAAATTAACTCAAAATGAATCAAAAACCTAAATATAAAAGCAAGAACCATAAAGCTTCTAGAAGAAAATTTAGGAAAATATCTTCAAGACCTGGTGGTAGGTGGTGGATTCTTAAAGGAGATAAGAGGAGGACTGTAATGGACTACTGATATTTAATGTATGCAGAAGTTTTAATTAGCTTTACTGTAAAAGTGGGGAAATGTACAGAGTTGATGGTAACACATTATAGTGAGTAACAGCTGGTTTATAAATGGGGATGTGGCTGAAAACGGTAGTCTAAGGATGTAAATGCCAGTTGACAGAAAGCTAGAGAATTATCTAGGGACTGAATAGCACAGTAAACCCAGAGGTGGATGAGAATTGTGGTAGATGGTACAGATGCAAGAATGCCCTTTGTGAGCTAGAGCAGATGTACATCACTGTTGTAGGGTGTGGGAACGTGGAGAAGCATGGGAAAAATACAATTGGAGTGACATATGGAGTGTGGGTAACAGTAATAAATTTATATTCTTACATCTGCGCCAAAGATGTACTGTGTTGATAATGGAAGAGAATGGAAAATGTGTGCAAATGTACACTGTGGACCTGGTAATGATCAGATGATATTATCTCATAATCTGTAACAAATGTTCCACCATGGTGTGGTGGGTTGATGGAGGGGTGTTGTTAGGGAATTCTGCACATGTGCACTATTGTTTTGTAAGTTTACAACTTCTGTCATAAAAATATATTTAAAAAAAATAATGGAGTCGGTTGAGGGAATAACACACCAAATGTAATATAAGGACTATAACTAGTAGTAAGATTTTGACAATATTCTTTCATAATTTGTAACAAATGTCTCAAAACAATGAAAGGTGTTGGTGGAGGGTTGATGTATGGGTCCCCTGTATGATGTTATGAATGTTTGCTTTGTAAGTTCACAACTTTTTGTATACACTTATTGTTTATGTATGTTCATGTATAAATGATATAAATAATAATAGGGTGGGTTGGGAGAAAATACTTTGGTTAGTAGTAATATTTTGAGGATGCTCTTTAATCATTAGTTTAAAATGTTTCACAACAATGCAAGGTATTGGTGGCAGGGTGAGGTATGAGACCCCTGTATGATGTTACGGATGTTTGCTATTACGATACACTTATTGTTTATGTATGTTCAGGTATGAGTGATATACTTCAATAAATTTAAAAAATGAAGAAAACAAACTACATTAGAGGAAACGGCAAGATGGTTTCGGTTTAAAAGGCTGCTCACCATCTCTCTCAGAAGGGATGGCTGAGTGGGGGTGCTGCTGGCTTGCTTCTTGTTTGCTGTATTTCATATTCCTTGATTTCCCCCTTTTCTGTCTATACCGATTTTGTCTACCAATGCTATTTCTTTTCCTTCCTTCATGTTTCTATCTTCTGCTTTCTGTTGTTGTTCTTACATTCCACCTTTCTTTGTTCAGTTCTCAATTTTTCTGGTTTTTATTTCTATCTCGTCTATCCTGTTTTCTTTCTTTTATTAACTTTTTTCTTTTTGTCTTGTTTTTTCTCTTTCCCTCTCTCCTCATCATTCTGGTCTTTTAGTTCATTCAATATATTTTTCTCTATTCAGTTTCCCATTTCACTGTTGGTACTCCATTTTTTTTAAAAAAAGATACTTAGATTACATAAACATTACAAAAAAATTATAGGGATTCCCATATGCCCCACCTCCCACACCTCCCACAGCCTCCCACATAAACATCTTTCATTAGTGTGGCACATCACCTGCAATGGATATACACATCCTGGGGCTTTGCCACTAAGCATGGACCATAGTTAACATTGTAGACCACACTCTCTCCCACACAGTTCTGCATGTTATATACTGATATAAAATGGTCTATATCTGTCATTGCAATGTCACTCAGGACAATTTCCAAGTCCCGAAAAAGCCCCTGTGTTAAAACTGCTTTTCCCTCTCCCTGCCCCCAAAGCATCCAATAGCCACCTGCTCCACATTAATGCTGTAATTTCTTCCATTGCTTGAATCACAATATGTCTATAACAGAACATCAATAAGTCCAATCTAGCCCATAGCTCTTTCACCAATACCTGAGGAGTCTGGGGATGGTGAAGTCCACTCCACCTCCAAGTGAGAGGGGGGTTATATCCCATGGATAAGATGGATGGGATTATGCTGCCTGCAGTTGCAGTTTCTCTCCATTTCCTGGGATGGCCATTGTCCATCATTATCTCCCCGCCAGTGTCATAGGTGAGTCCACTGAGCTGTAGAGTAGGAGTTGCAGCTCCACTGTGCCAGTTTCAGGCCCAGCTGGCACATGGACAGCCCAAAAACTCCAGTCTCTGGAAGTACACCTACAGACTCCACCACCACATATAGGTTTGAATAGAAGGGACAGATGGACCATGAGCAGGGAGGACACATTTGAGTCCAACTCTGTCACTCACAGGAGCACAGATTCCAAAGTAGGACCCACTGATAAGGCCCCAAACTCTGGAGCTATCCACCCTTATATAGGACCTGAGTGTCTCCAGAGCCCTCAGGAGCCCCTCTATTTGGGCTGATATCCACACTGGAAGCCATTGAGGTGTGAGGTACTGAGATGTGCATAAGCGGTACCTCTGGGATGACCTCCTGACTCACTTTGAAGTCTCTTAGCCACATGAACTCAGTTGTCTTTACCTTTCCCCCCTTTTATTCGAAGTCTTTTTCGAGTCGTACTGCCAGTTGGCACTTGGCATTAATCCCTTGTGACTAGGGAGGCTCATCCCCAGGAGTCATTTCCCATGCTGGGAGGAAGGTAATGCATTCATATGCTGAGTTTGGCTTAAAAGAGGCCACATTTGAGCAACATGGAGGCTGTCAGGAGACAACCCTTAGGCACCCCATAACAATAGGCTAAGTTTCAATTTCAAGAGCAAGACTCTTAAGGATAGTCATCAATAACCATCAGTGGATCATCCTCCTTTGCCAGACACTGCCCCTGCACTTGGAGAATGTTGCTGCTCACTTGGAGAATGTGGCAGAGCTTTCCAGGATGGGAATTCAGTATTCTCTCATGTATTGAATGATTCTCCACCCACTGTGACCATGCCTCATGAGCATTTGAACAATTTTATATACCTTTTATGTATGTTCAGGTGAACTTCCTCCCATGCACCACCCATCCCTGTCACCCCACACCAATGATCCTCTCCCGACCCAGTTGCATCCCTTCTGTGATCCAAAGCTTCTTTAAAGATGAAGCCAATACAATAGCCAAATACAATTAATAGGAAAATGAAATAATAATGATAAGTTTAAATGTAAGTGATAAAATACATGAAAACTTAAAAAAAAAAACTAAAAATTAAATAAATTAAAGAATTGGGACATTCAAAAAACGGGGGAAAAATTTAAAAAAAATTTTTTTTTGACATTTTGCCTTTTATCACTGCAATATCGGGTGTCCAGTCTGTACCATGGCACCTTCCCCTCCTTACCCCCCAGTTTCACGCTATTTTTCATTTAATTTTCAAAGAAGTTTTAGGTCATAGCAAAGTCACACACAGAATACAAGAAACTCTCATATACCCAACCTCCTCCTTCTTTCCTCACCCCATATTAAAACCTTTTTGTATGTGGATGGTAGCTTTGTTATAACCATTATACAGATAGTGAAACATAACTACTAAATATTGTCAATGGTTTACATTTTAGACCATCCACTTTTATGTGTGAGTGTTCATCCTGTCATAACATGTTGTATCAGTGGGTGGAGACCCACACAATGAGCGGGAAGGAAATGGACTCCCATCTTTGGGAGGACTGATTATCTCAGAAATAAACAGGTGTGCGTCTCTTATGAACAAGGGTGGTTCCAAATAGGGGAGGACAAACCAGTGTGTCAAGACCTCTTGTTCCATGTAACTATGAATCTTGTCATCCAATGAATCAAGCCAGGGGGTCGTCATGGGCCCTGGGAGGATGGGGCGGGAGGAACAGAAGAGATCAAAAGGAGGTATTTATTGGTCAGTGGAAATATTTTTCATTACCTTACAGTGATGAACATAGGACATGGTAAATACCATAAAAATTTATAAAAGTGTACAGTCAAGAAGGTACTGCACTTTTTTATTCCTGTTACTCTACACTGCTTATATGAGTTAAATATTCATTTTCCAAGGTCTTATATGGTTTCTCTTCTAACTTTTAGTATTATTATTACAAATTATCCTTTTTCTTTTCTTACCTCTTTTGCTGTCTCTGCCCCTAAACTTTTTCCTTCCAGGGAACATAGACAACAGCTAAGAAATAGAATAAGAGGAACAAAGTGTCAAAGAGAAAACTTAACACACACACACAAATAGCAACTAAATAAAACCCTAGAGTAGAGAAAGAAACTAATCAACTGAATAAACCCATGCATATAAAAAGATGACCAGACAGCAACAAAAAATTACAAACCATTCTAAGAAACAGGAAGGTATGGCCTAGCCCAATGAACAAACCAAAAATTACCAGGGAGAGATGCAGAACATTGAGCAACTAATCAAAGACATCCAAATAAATATCATGGACCAACTTAATGAAGTGAAGGAAGAGATCAAGGCTATTTAGAAGAAACTGGGAGAACATACTGATAAAATTGTTTTATGTAAACCTACATAAAAAGATAACAGGTAGCATGGTGATGAATGGCACAATCTAAGAAATCCAAAATGCACTGGAAGCACATAACAGCAGATTTGAACAGGCAAAGGGAAGAATTAGTGATGTGGAAGACAGTACATCTGAAATTAAACACGTAGTAGAACAGATAGATAAAAAGATAGAAACAATCCAGCAGGGACTTAGAGATTTGAATGACAACATAAAATGCACATTATAGCCATCCCAGAGGGAGAAGAGAAGGGAAAGGAGACAGAAGGAGTGTTGGAGGAAATAATGCCTGAAAACTTCCCAACCCTATTGAGGGAGACAGATGTACATGTCTAGGAAATGCAGCACACCGCAAACAGTATAAATCTCAACAAGCCTACGCCAAATCATATATTTGTCAAAATGTCCAATGCTCAAGACAAAGAGAAAATACTGAAGGAAGCAAGAGAAAAGAGAATCATCACATACAAGGGAAGCTCAATAAGATTATGTGCTGATTTCTCATCTGAAACCATGGAGGCAAAAAGGCAGTTGTATGACATGGTTAATGTACTAAAACAAAAAACCTTCAGGCCAAGAATTGTCTATCCAGTGAAGGTGGCATTCAAAATTGATGTAGAGTTCAAAATAGTCACAGAAAAACAGAAATTAAGAGAGTATGCCAAAAAGAAACCTGTCCTTCAAGTAATACTAAAGGGATTTCTTCAGGTTGAAAGGAAAAAAACAGGAGAGAGAGAGTTGAAGGAGAGTGTAAGAACAACTAAAAAGACAATAAGAGACATAAAAACAACATATGACATACATAACCTAAAGAACATATGACTAATGTAAGTAATTCCTTGAGAGTGATGACACTGAATGTTAATGGATTAAACTCAGGTGTCAAGAGACACAGATTGGCAGAATGGATAAGGAAATATGAGCCAACTATATGTTCTCTACAAGAAACCCACCTTAGATCCAGGGACAAAAGGAGGCTGAAATTGAGTGGCTGGAAAACAATATTACATGCAAACAATAACCAATAAATGGCAGGAGTTTCTATACTAATATCAGAAAAAATAGACTTTAAATGCAAAACCATTTTAAGAGACAAAGATGGACACTATATATTAGTAAAAGGAATAATCATTCAAGAAGAAAGAATAACCATAAACATTTATGCACCTAACCAGAGTGCCTCAAAGTACATGAGACAAACACTGGAAAAACTAAATGGAGAAATAGATGCCTCTACAATTATAGTGGGGGACTTTAATACACCATTATAATGACTAACAGAACATCTCAACAGAGAATCAATAAAGAAACAAAACCAAAACCAAAAGCTGGTTCTTCGAGAAGATCAATAAAACTGACAAACCCTTAACCAGACTAAGAAAGAAAAATAGAGAGGAGATGCAAGTACATAAAATAAGAATGAGGAAAGGGATATTACCACTGACCGCATAGAAATAAAGGGTAACTTAAGGGATACTTTTAAAAATTTTATGCCAACAAGAAGGATAATTTAGCGGAAGTGATCAAATTCCTAGAAACTCACAAGCAGTCTACATTAACAAAAGAAGAATTTGATGAACTCAACAGACCAATCACAAGTAAAGAGATAGAATTAATCATCAAAAACCTCCCAACTAAGAAGAGCCCAGGACCATACGGCTTCACAGGTGACTTCTACCAAACATTCCAGAAAGAACTAACACCAATCCTGCTTAAGCTTTTCCAAAAAATAGAAGTAGAATGAACATTGCCTAACTCATTCTATGATTCCAACATTACCCTAATACCAATCCAAAGATGCCACAAGAAAGGGAAATTACAGACCAGTCTCTCTAATGAATCTAGACTCTAAAATCCTCAAAAAAATACTTGCTAATCATATTCACCAACATATTAAACAAATTTTACACCATGACCAAGTGCGTTTCACCCCCGGTATGCAAGGATGGCCCAACATAAGAAAATCAATCAATGTAATATATTACACAAACAAAATGAAAAACAAAACAAAACAAAACAAAAACCCACATGATCATCTCTATAGACACAGCAAAAGCATTTGAAAAAATACAGCACCCTTTTCTGTTATAAACACTGCAAAAGATAGGAATAGAATGAAACTCTGACCATGATAAGGGTGTAAATGAAACACCCACAGCTAACATCATAATCAATGATGAAATCCCAAAAGCTCTCCCTCTAAGATTGGGAACAGGACAAGGGTGCCCACTATCACCACTGCTATTTAACATTGCCTTAGAAGTACTCACTCGAGCACTGAGGCCAGAAAAAGTTATAAAAGGCATCCAAATTGGAAAGGAAGAAGTAAAAATTTCACTATTTGCAGATGCCATGATCCTATACATAGAAAGCCCTCAGAAATCTACAGCAAAGCTTCTAGAACTTATAAATGAGTTCAATAAAATCACAGGTTATAAGATCACTGCACAAAAATCAGTAGCATTTCTGTACACCAATAACGAGCAATCTGAGGAGGAAATCAAGGAAAGAATACCATTTACAATAGTAAATTAAAAAAACAACAACACATACCTAGGAATAAATTAAACTAAAGATGTAAATGACTTGCACACAGGAAACTACCCAGCACTGTTAAAGGAAATCAAAGAAGACTTAAATAAATGGAAGAATACACTCTCTTCATGGGTAGGAACACTAAATATCATTAAGATGTCTATCCTACCCCAACTAGTCTACAGATTTAAAGCAATCCCACTAAAAATCAACACAGCACTTTTTACTGAATTGGTAAAACTAACTATGAAATTTATTTGGAAGGGCAAGAAGACCCAAATAGCCAAAGACATATTGAAAAAGAAAAAAGAAATTGGAGGTATCACACTACCTGACTTTAAAACATACTACAAAGCTACAGTGGTCAAAACTGCATGGTATTGGCACAAGGATAGACATACCAACCAATGGAACCGAACTGAGAGTCTGATATAGATCCTCGCATATACAGTCATCTGATATTCGAGAAGGCCACCAGGCCCACTCAACTAGGAGAGAATGGCCTGTTCAAAAAATGGTGCTTGGAGAACTGGATATCCATATCCAAAAGAATGAGAGAGGAACACCTTCTCACACTTTATACAAAAATCAACCCAAGATGGATCAAAGATCTAAATATAAGAAGCAACACCATAAAGACTTTGGAAGATAATGTAGGGAAACATCTACAGGACCTTGTAATAGGAAATATTTTCATGAACTTCACACCCAAAGCACGAGCAGTGGAAGAAAAATATATAAATGGGATCACCTAAAAATTTAAAAAATTTGCACTTCAAAGGACATTATCAAGAAAGTAAAAAGCAGCCTATCCAATGGGAGAAAATATTTGGCAACCATATAACTGATAGGAGCCTAATATCCAGCATATATAAGGAAATCCTATACCTTGAAAATAAAAAGTCAAACAACCCATTTTAAAAATGGGCAAGCGACTTGAAAAGACATTTCTCCAAGGAAGAAATACAAATGGCTAAAAAGCACATGAAAAGATGCTCAACATCACTAGCTCTTAGGGAAATGCAAATCAAAGCTACAATGAGATACCATCATACACCCATCAGACTGGCAGCTAATAAAAAAACACGGAGGACTACAAGTGTTGGAGAGAATGTGGAGGAATGGGAACCCTCATCCACTGCTTGTGGGTATGTAGAATGATCCTGCCATTGTGGAGGACAGTTTGGTGGTTCCTCAAAAGCTAACTATAGAACTGCCATAAGATCCAACAATTACACTGCTGGATATATACCCAGAAAAACTGAAAACAAGGACACAAGCAGACACTGCACACCAATGTTCATAGCGGCATTATTCACTATTGCCAAAAGTTTGAATCAACCCAAATGCCCATCAAGAGATGAATGGATAATCAAAATGTGGTACATACATAAAATTACATATTACTCTGCTGTAAGAAGATGAACAGTGGCCACTGGAGGCTCTGAGGGCATGGAAGGGGGGAAAACAGGTGTAATGTGGGGGCTTTTTGGGGACTTGGGAATCGTTCTGAATGGATTTGCAATGACAGATATATGCCATTTTATATCTTCCCATAGCCTGCAGAATCGTGTGGGGTACAATGTAAACTACAATGTGAACTATGGTGCATGCTCAATGGCAATGCTCCAGGATGTGTTTACCAATAGCAATGAATGTGCCACATTAATGAAAGATGTTGTTTATATAGGAGGGTGTGGGAGGTGTGGGCAGTGGGGCAGATGGGAATCTCTATATTTTTAGTGTAACATTTGTATAATCTAAGTATCTTTAAAAATATAAAAAAATAAAAAATAAAAACCGTTAGAGGCATACAACAACAGCAGACTCAAAATGACAGAAGAAAGAATAAATGATACTGAAGACAGAATAGCTGAAATTGAAGAAAGAAAAGAATGGAAAAATTGAGCAGCGGTTCAGGGAGATGAATGACAACATGAAACACAACAACATATGTTCTTCAGGTTAAAATAACAGGACAGGAAGCTTGGCACAGGATGAATAAATGAAGATCTTCATTAAAGGTAAATTAAAAGGGTAAAGGCAAAACTGAGTAGTACTGTAACATCAGTATATAGCTCTACTCTTTATTTCCTGTTAGAGAACATAAATGACTATGAAATAACCCTATTTCCTTATAAGGGAGACAAAAACGGATAAATCAGGTAATGTATGACCAAAAAACAGCATAAAGAGGGGAAACGGAGAGGTATGGAAGCAGACAATGCGTATGCCTTTGAAGTTAATTTGGTATATTTTCAAACTAGTAGGTTACAAACATCAGCTCTATAATATAGACATCATGGTAACCACAAAGAAAGTACTTTAAAACATATAAAGAAAGAGAAATTGGAAAGGAATCAATAAGCTACATCATAAACAATCAACAATACAGAAAATGAGGCAGCAATAAAGGAAAAAAGACAAAAAAATATAAGATTTATAAACAAAATACAAAACACACCCTGGCATAATGGATAAAAAAAAAGCGCAATTCAACTATATGTCACTTAACAAGAGAATCACCTTAGACTGAAAGGCACAACTAGGTTGAAAGTGAAAGGATAAAAAAAGATATTCCATGCAAGTGGTAAGAAAAAATAGCTGGGGTAGCTATATCATTATAGGACAAAACAGAGTGCAAGCCAAAACTATTACAAGAGACAAAGACAGATACTATACAAAATATTAGTAAGTGAGCTAACCTACTAATAAAATATAACAATTATAAATATTTATCTGCCTAACCACAGTGCCCCAAAATACATGAGGCAAATATTGACAAAACTGAAAAAAAAAAATCGACACTTCTACAAAACAGTTGGGAGCTACTACACACTTTTATCAATGGATAAGACATCTAGAGAGAAGATCAATAAGAAAACAGAGGGCATGTACAATATCACAGTTACACTAGACCTAACAGTCATAAAGAATACTGCAGGATAATATTCTACTCACATACACATGGATCATGCTCCAGGATAGACATTTTGGACATACAAGTCTCAATAAATTCAAAAACATTGAAATTTTACAAAGCATATTCTCTGACTAAAGTGAAATGAAGTTAGAAAGAACAGAACTAGAAAATACACAAAGATAAGTAATTTAAACAACACACTCTTAAACAATTAATGGGTTAAAGAAGAAATAACAAGGGTAATCAGGAAATATCTTCAGATGAATGAAAATGAAAACACAACATATCAAAACTTATGGGACACAGCACCAGTGCTTAGGGGGAAATTTATATCCTAAATGCTTATATATATTGTATTAGTCACGGTTCTCTCAGGAAACACAATCAATAGGAGATATCTGTCAATAATCTGAGATTTTAAAATAGTCTCTCACACGACCATGGGGATGCACAAGTCCAGGTTCCTCAGGCAGGCTGCAAACCAGTGGCTCTGATGAAAGTCTGACGAAGGGTCGTTGATGAGTTTCTGGGAGAAGTTGCCTGTCCAATGACGAGCTGGGAAATTCTCTCTGAATGTTGAAATTACTTCCCCTTTTAAATCATTCAACTGATTGGATAAAATCGCCACCCATTGATGATGTAATCTCCCTGATTGATGCAGATGTAATCAGCCATCCACGCAGTAAACTCACTGGTGATTGAAGTCCATAAATGCTCTTGTATTACAATTAGCCTGTTGCTTACTGGAACAAACACCTGGACACAATTACCTGGCCGGGTTGACACATTAGCCTAACCATCACAGTCCACCCCTTGTCAACTCGGCAGTCATACACATTATCCTAAACCATACTTAGTCTCTAAGTAAAAACAATAACAGACAAGCATACATATATATTTCCACCTAACAATGTTCAGCTGCCCTGCGTACAACCAGAAACACATTAATTCCCCACAGAACAGGGTGCAAGTCCTTGGGTAATATTCACTCTTAAACTTGACATCCTTAAATATT